>JAJIYU010000884.1:0-42266 GCA_030144865.1 Tinospora cordifolia
ACAAGAATTAAGCATTAGGATAGAGTAGAGTTGTTATACATTACTTACAACGCTCGAAACACCTTGTTGATGATCTATACTTCAAAAGAAACTTCTTGGATCCTTTTGGATTGATTTATGAGTCTATTTTAATGGTGGGAATAAACAAGAATTCAAGACTTGTTGATGGAAAATTAACTCGCAAAAAGATGGAAAAAAAGAATAAAGAAAACAAAGATTAAGAGTTTAGAATAGTGCACTACCTTGTAAAATTGATTTATGGTGATTCTTGGCCTAAAATCTCAACTTTTGTGTAGCTTATTTTTGTGTTAACATGTGAGAACAAACCAGGGAGGAAAGTGGAGAATTCTAGTTGACTTTTGTGAGAAGAGAGAAGGTAGGAGGCACCAAATTTGGACATGGATAGGTTTAGGAGTTTGTTGATGAGGATAAAAAATAATATTATTAGTTTCTAAAAATAATAGATTGTATATCTATGTAAAGATTGATATCAAATAAATAATCATATCAATTTAAATGATCCCTTGTACCTTTATAATTTATATATAGCAAAAATGTTTCAAATACTGATTTTATTTATTTTTAAAAATATTTACAATTAAAGAATAAGGAGAACAAGAAGAAAAAAATGAAAAAAGATGAAGTAAGATCGGGTTGGATTGGTCACGTTTTTAAGTATTCAACTTGTAACCCAATCAAAATCCTTTGAGTTATATTTTAAAATTTAACTCAACTTAAATAATTAATGTAACCTAATCTAGACCATCCCAAAATATTTGGATTGGTTTGTTGATGAACACCCCTAGTTGCCCTTAATGCCCATTAGGTACCTGCTTTCATTTTCTGTCTCTCCTTAAATAAAAAAAACAAAATAAAGAAAAAAAAACACACACACAACTACTTAGCGGACTCAAGGGCTGCAAACAACAAACGGAGCAAGTTTTTCTTGTCTGACTGGCCTGAGGACACTCAACTTTAAAGGAATGGTGAGACAGCTTCTGTATTGCTCGTGGAAAGGTCTTGTTGCCCCCAAGACGCGTTTCGTTAGCGATTCCACTAATCTCATCTGCCGTCTCTCTCACAGAACGGCCTCTTCTATTTGCTACCAAAACCCAAAGGTGAAGTAAAAAAATTACAAATAAATATTTCACACATCATTCGTCCGAACCTCATCTTCCACACGTCTTTTCTCACTGCCACTAACAATAGGCTCAATTCATTTACGCGAGTGCACAGATGACGACGTCGACTCGTCAATGCTATATGTTCGGTCCCTACAAGATCGACGAGAGAGAAGTTTTCTATGCGACGAACCTCTCCTACGCTTTCGTCAATCTCAGGCCCGTGGTCCCTGGTTCGTTTCAACTTCCTAATTCCTCGTGCTCTCGTCGTTTCTTCTATTACTCTCTGTGTTTTGAGTTTATGGAATGAATTATGGAAAGTCTGACTGATAGAATTTGGATTCTGCTGATGGATTTGATGGCATTGAGAAACCCTGACATGTAGAATGGTTTGTTGTTGGATTGATCTTGATTCGGTTTTTAGTCGTCTGTTTTGAACGAGATTTGGCTTTGATTTCTATACTCCTTTTTGAAAATATTAAAGAATTAAGTTTTATGTGTTTTTTTTTGGAATTTTTTTTTTTTGAACATTGTTAATATGTTTTGCATCAAAAGTGACTGGGGCTATGTTCGCTGGTGATCACCACTTTCAATTAATGTCTGTAACTACCACTTGACATGCATGGTTCTCCAAATGTACCCATAATTATCACTAAATCTACTTCCCATTTGATGGAGGGAGTTTGAGTTTGTCTTAAACTTCGGTTTCCATGGATGATAGGGTTCTTGCGGATTCAGGATGGAGTTAGCACATTGAGTTCCCCAACATAATGGGAGCATACCTTCTGAGACGACAAACTTCAAGCATCATGGAAGAATGTTAACCAAGATAATGAGTTTAATTTACTGTAATTGATAAACTATGGTTAGTTCATTTACTTATATTTAGATCCGCCAACATGAGTTTAGTCAGTTTCCTGTGAAGGAATCTTTTTTCAGAATTCTCAAGAGTGAAGCTTATGGAGGCATCCTGAGAAATCAAAACCAAACATGGTCAAAATAGGGTAAATCAACCATACTGACACGCGGTCCGAAGAAATTTAGAAAATTATTTCAAGATCGAAATGATTGAATTAGGCGACAAGCTCTGTGTCAAAATGCTCAAGATGCAATGTGTTGCATCTTGAGCATGCAATGTGCTACACTACCTAGAATGGGGGATGGGTAGACTGATGCAGTGCGCTGCATCAAGTTCCAGCATGCTGCACTGTGCACTGCCATAATGGGGGATGGGCAGCCCGATGCAGTGCACTGCATCGAGTTGCAGCATGCTGCATTGCCCATAAATGTTCTTTACAACTTGTGTGGCTGTGAAACCGTGTTTACATCTAAATTGCCATCACCCTAGTGATTAATACCATGCAAACCATACATCAAAATGTAGAGGGAACTTAGATTTTCACAACTATGCCCAGATCACGTTGTAACACCCATCGATGTGCTTATAATCTTGAGTCAAATTTGGCCATGCCACCATAACCATGAGCTGCTACGAGTAGTGTTTCTCGCCAACTTGCATTAAATGTTCTCCCATCTTCTCCAGGCAAACTAGCATGCTTCCATAAGTGTTTGAGATCCAACATGAGATCCACCATGCACCTGTGAAGGAACCTTTTGTTCGAATTTGCAGGCATCAACAGTCTTATAGATCTCTTTGCATTTCTTCTTTCTCATCGTCATCATCATCTTATCATCCTTAGAAATTTGCATTCATTTCAGCAAGAAACAAAATTAAAAATGGGATTTAACCCAAATTTCTGCAACACAAGTACCTGGGTAACATCTCTTTAATCTTTTTATTGTCTGATTTAATTTCTACGCCAGAAATTCTCATCGAATCCTATTCTAAATAGATATCAGAAATTCTCATCAAATCCTATTCTAAATAGATGAAATTTCTTCATTCTTCTCTAGTTTCTTTTAGATTTTGATAATCTCGCTTGCAATCATTAATGAGTATATCTTCCTTCTTCACATATGATTTATGTTGCGTATCTATTATTCAACTTTCGCCCAAACATTCAACTCATTTGATTTCTTACTCTCAATTCTATTCTTTAAGCATTCAAATTCCATCTTCCTTCTCTTGTTATTCCCTTCTTTGTTTTATCCAAAAGAGATTTCATCCAACCTTGATTTCAGTTATATAAAATAAACTGTGTTCTTCCTTGGTGGTTCATTTTCCAGTCTCATTCATAGCTGCTACAATCTCTTGCTCAAGATCTTGTTGATCAGTGACGACAACGTTGATTTCTCTAGCAATCTCTACAATTGAAGACCTGTTGTCATTGGTGGTTTGATTTTCTTCTTTCTTTGGATGGATTGCATGCTCATGGAAGTTTCCACAATCGTGAGCTTGAGCTAAAGAACTAAAGAAATGAGTGGTGCTGCTCGCTTGAGTCTGCCATCGAACTTTGTACAATCCGATTTTCTTCTGTTGAGTTGTTGTGGTCTCTCACCAATTTTCTCCTCATCTCTCATCCTAAAAGGATCAACTATTCTCATGGTTTCCCTATAGTATTTGATCTTTGCACGTGCTTGTAGTTCTTTTAGTTGGTTTCTTGAGAGGTATCTCTATCTAGGGCTAAGTCGTTCCTTCGCTTGGTTGGCGAGCAACATTGCTTTACCATTTTAATTGGTTCTTATGTATTCCTTTCCTTCCCCATCCATGTGTCGCAAGTGATTTCGTTGTTGGTCCGAATCTTCCTCTATGTCATCTTCATGTGTTCCTTCAATTTTTGGTATGTTTGCTCCCTTCCATGCCTCTTCTTTCTATTTTGCACTTGATTGGCACAAATGTCTATTGTTCCATTCTACAACCTTCATTTTAGTTCTTAATATCTCCTCTTCCTGTTTTTTTGTTTTTTTGTTTTTTTTTTTTAATTGTGGGTTGCTCCTTCAATTGATTCTTGCTTTTTGTTTGGGCCTATTATAAAATTGAGCTCATTTTACCATTCATTCTTGCAAGCCTATTATCTAGGTTTTTTAATGCACAATCTTCTCCTAGAGCCAAGGTTTCTCCATGTGTCGTCTTTTCCTGTTGAAGCAATTATGCTTCTTCCTCCTGATGTGCCACCTTTTTTCCTTGCTCCCCTAGCGTCCATTCCTCTATTCTACACATCTCATTCTAATTGGGAGGGGACATTTGTTTTGCTACAGTTGATTTTCTCACTCCTCTAGTGTCCCTATCGTCCCCTTTCTGTTCCACATACATTCTATTTCCTAAAGATCATCTTGTCTCCCCTTTGTCTCCCTTGAAATTTGTGCCCTTTATTCTCCTTGAAATTAGAGAGTAGGTTGTTATGTTGCCTGTTCTGCTAGCCAATGGAGATTGCTGTCTAGGGGGTTTCTCTTCTAGCTTCAATGGCAATACAAATGGAAATTTCTTGCCTTGAATCTTTTTCTATTTATTTTGAAGGTTAGGAACTTCGACACCAATCCTTGATTGAGGCTTGCCACCTTCAACTTAGCATATTGAACGAACTGCGTGTTTGTGGTTTCCTTGTCAACTTCGACTAAGCCGCCTCATATCTTCCCTACCTTTTCAAACAAATCTTCTCGTTAGTATTCCAGAATTAATCCTTTGACTCCAATCCATGTGTTTTTGCAGCTTAACCATTTGTCCTTACATGTTCAGTTCCAACGGTTGCACCATAGAATGTGAGAATGTCATCTTAGATAATATATACAGTTTTCCTCCCTAGACACAAAATACAACAAAGCTCCATTTTTTGGTACAATCGTGATTATGGTTTGGCACCCCAAAAATAATGAAATTTTGTTGTTGACTTCTAACCACCTTGGGAAGAATAACGTCTAAATACCATCACAACCATCTCCCATTTCTCTTTTATGGTCTTTGGTCTTACTTCCAGTCTTTTTTTGCCTACTACCTGCTTGGCACTCTCACTCATAGCATTTGTCCATGTGTTATCCATAGGTATCGTGTTGTCCTTGATGTAGGCCTTACGTTTTCCTTTCTTATTGCCTTCTCTATATAGTTGCATGTGTCCTAAATTTGTTGTTGTTCCCTCAGTATAATTCATCAATAATAAAGTGAAGACTTCTCGAAGTCGAACCCACCTTTGGTTATCATTCATTCGTTCCCATTAGCTGGGTTGGTTGAAGACATTCTCCTCTTCTATTGGACATAATCTTTAAACTAACCTTCTCTTTCTCTACACTAAATACCTTGTGGAAATTAGAGTGTTCATTGTATGGTTTCGGATCCATTCAACCCTTGCTTGGTCTAGCTTGACCATGTATATTTTCGATTTTGTCCTCCTTGATTGGGACGATGGTGTTAACATGTTGAAAATGAAAGGATTTGTTTGAGAATTTCTATTCGAACCCCATGGTGTGTATTGAATTTGAGAGATTTGGATTTGTACAAAAACTACACAATAAAGAATGATACTCTGTCTTTATATGAAGTTTAATTTTTCTAATTGGTAAATCAATTTTGTTTAGTTTGTATATAACTGACAATTTAAGAAAATCATCAAATTGCTGCAATTCTACTCAACTACACCACCAGCCTGTTGCAGTTTGGAAGTTGATAGATCAAGAAGTAACAATGAGGAATACTTGGAAAGTAGAAAATGGTAGAACATGGAAATTAGGATGAGATCAGGATTAGGGTGAGTGTTCCAAAATCATGCTATTGCATGAAGTTGTAGAGATAGAAATTGGAATAAAATATTGTATTCAAAATTTTAAAATATCTAAAAGAGAGTTTTAGTGGATAGTATTTTATGAAAACTAGACGAATTTCAACGAAATTAGCTAAATAAATTGGTAATTTAGACAATCGGAGCGACCTGTAATTGTAAAGTTAGAAAATTTCATTGAAATCTTTAAAAAAAATCGGCGAAGTTTACCTAAAATTGAAGTTTCGACAATTTTGCATTTAAAATGTATAAACGTCATAAAAAAGACATTTTTTTTTATGAAAGAATCTATATGGTGTACAAATATTCTTCTGTATAATCATAGAAATTGTAATAAAAAAATCTTTCTCTATAAACGAAAAGGATTGAAGGAGAGATATTTGATATTGGCAAATGGCTATCTAAGAGAAGAAGAATGAGTTGTAGCCTGAAGGGAAGACGAAAGAGAGGAGAAAGAGAAGAGGAAAACAAGCTGAAAGCCTAAGAGGAGAGGTCTCGAGAGAAGAACGAGAAATGATTGCTGTTTATTGTAATTGATAAAGAAGATTGGATATACTTGCGCTTGTAGCAACTAGCAAGCTAGTGAGCAATTGGACTAATGTTTATGTTTGCAAGAGTATTAGGGTTTGATAATAAGTTTCTCTTTCTTTCTTTTTTATAATGACAATTTTAAGTTAACATGTACAATGTGCATTAAACATTGTTAATGTTAAAATACACGTTTGAAACCATTATATGTATATTTTTATATGTAAAATGCATTTATTTATGTTTGTTTCTATCATTTTTAATAGAAATTGTGTATATTTCATTTGGTTATTGAAGGCTTAAGAAATGAAAAAATGACCACCCTTGGAACTCTTTTGAGTATTTGCATTATGAGTAGTATAGAACTAGAGATAAGATCTTGTAGAATCTTCTGACTCACAATCCAATCCTCAAGAACCCTCAACACTCTGCTAACTACCTAGACCAGATTGATGATTTAGATTTCTTGCTTCCTAATCCACGTATAAATCAAGCAACATATCTTAAATGCTTCTGAAAACTGATTCCAGCTTGACTTTATTCTTAGAAATGCGTGTGTTTTTTGTGTTTTGATATATTTTTAGTATATATGAGATTTTATTTTCTTTTTATCTCAATGTTGTTAGTTTTCAGTTTTTTAATTATAATTCCCATGCATGAAAATATAATGTTTAGTTCTTGTCTTTTTCTTTTATTGCTAAAATTTCTTTTCTTCTAATTTTTTTTTTCATTTTCTTTTATTTTTGCAGGTCATATCCTTTATTATGGAATTAGCTTAATTTGTTTGGTGTAATACATTTGCAATATATGTACGTGCATCTCCTTAAATAAAAGTATTTAATTTATTTATTTTTACATATTGTTCCTCCTTTTTTTGAAATATAAACTAATATATTAAAAACAGATAAGAGTACATTTTTTGCCGGATGAGGTATCCAAACTTTGAACACAAGAACAAGACTATAAAGATTGTAAAATGCTTCTCCCCTTACGGAGTCATTCCCCAAAAGAGTATCCTATTCCTAATTTAGTGTTAAAGATCCATGTAGCAACAAAATGTTGGATCTTTCCCAGAGCATCCTCTCCGACTTCTGTTTCTCCAAGAAAATTCTAGTGTTCCTTTCTTTTCATGTAGAGTACTATATAGTGGCTAGCACAGTCTTTCAGTATGGCTTGATTTTGGAAGATGTACCCATTTCCAGAATGTGAAATAGGGCATTAGAAGCGGGAGGAATGAAGCTGCTATTGATTTGCATCCATTGTCGCCAGAGGGATCGCACCATGTCACATTTTGCTAGTAGATGCTGGGTTGTCTCCCCACTTTTCCTGCACATAAGACAAATGGATGGATTTAAATTATGGTGAGGGAGTCTTTTTTGCATAGTCTCTGCAGTCTGTATCCTATTTAAGACAATAATCTACATTAGAATCTTGGTTTTTAGTGGGGCCTTAGTGTCCCAAATGAATTCCACAGGTATGTCCAATTGTCCACTTGACTGAATTGATGACGTGTCCATAAATGACTGCATTGTAAACTTTTTGCTAGGATCCTCATTCCATGTGGGCCTATCGTCTGCATCGGTGTCGCTCAATGAAAACTGTGAAGAGTGCTCAACAACTTTCCTAGTTCTGCCACATGATCGTCACTAATGTTGCTGGATATATGCAAGTTCCATTCCCATTGAGTCCTCCCATCCATTGTGCTGCTTCTCTGAAATTGTGGCATCTTTTTTCTGGGATAATCTGTAAATATTTGGGAAGCTATCTTGAAGTTTATCCTTGCTACACCAAATATCTTTCTAGAACTTTACTTGATCTCCTTTCCTAATTTTCAGGTTATTTAGGGTTTGAACTTGCCATACAAACTGAAGATATCTTTCCAAGGGGACCGATGATTGCTGCTCCTATTTAACTCAGCTTCTCTCCCAAAGGCTTCAGTCCCATGAATGTTGTGCACTATTCGAGCCCACATAGCCTTCGGGTTGTCCATCATTCGCCATAGCCACTTTCCTCGTGGTGCCATGTTGCGTCTTATCATGCCCTCAACTCCTAGCCCGCCTTTTAATTATCTCTTTACTGACCTGCTCCCACTTTACCATAATCTGCCCTTGCTTTGAATCTTCATGCTTCCACAAGAATTCTTGCATTAGTTTCGCAATATTGGAAGCAACTGTTTTTGGCATGCAAAAGACTGAAAGGAAATAAGTTGGCAAAGCTTCCAAGACAGTCCTAAGAAGCAGTAGTCTACCTCCTCGGGATAAGTAACTTCTCTTCCATCCTGCTATTCACTGTTTAATAGTTCACACCATAGGATCCAAAATCCAATTTTATAAGGGCTCCCTCCTAAGGGTAGGCCTAAGTAATTGAGGGGCCACTTACCTAGAGATACATGAAGTGAGGCGGCCATGTTTTTCACAGTTTCTTCTTACATGTTGAGTTCGAGAAATTGACTCTTGGCACCATTTATTTTCATTCCTATTAAGAAGCAAAAAGTTTGAAGCACATTCTTAACTATTTCAAGTTCCTCCGTTTTGTTTTTCATGAAAATGAGGCAATCATTAGTAAAAAGGAGATAGGTGAGCTATATTTGATCATTTCCTATAGATAGCCCTTCTAATTTATCAGCTTGCGCTGTTCTCTGCATCACTCTTGTGAGAGTATTTGCAGCTATGGTAAACAAAAAAGGGGATAAAGGGTCCCCCTGTCAAAGTCCCCAATATCCATTTAATTTTCATTGGGGTCTTCCATTTATGAAAATTGAATAGTTCACTGTCCTGAGGCAAGCTTGTATTCACCTTCTCCATTGGTCCTCGAAACCTTTTTGTTTCATCACAAAGTTCAGAAAATTCTATCTAACCGAATCATAGGCTTTGGCCAGGTCCACCTTTAACAAGAAACCTTTCTTTCCACTAACCCAGTGCTCTTCCACAACTTCATTTGCAATCAAGATTGCATCAGTTATCCATTTGCTTTTAATGAAAGCCAGCTGATGTTCACTCACGATTTTAGATAGAACTGTTCGGAGTTGATTTGCCAAAGTCTTGGCTATAATTGTATATAAGCTGGTGGTTAGATTGATGGGCCAGAAATCTTCTGCCGTCATAGAGTTTGGCTTCTTCGATATGAGGCATATGTAAGTCTCATTCACCTTTCTATTGAAGATCGCATTCCGGTGGATTTCCTTCATGCAAGCCAATACATCCTTCTTGACAGTAGTCTAGTGGTGTTGAAAAAAAAGCCATGGTTAACCCATCCAGCCTTAGGCTTTTCCACCGTCGCAGCTGAAAACTGCATTTTTGATCTCTTCTTCCTCAAAGTCTCTTTCTTGCCACTTACTTTCTTCTTTCTGAATTTGCTGCCAATCTAACCCTTCTACTGCCCATTTGACAGATGTAGGTTCCTCCAATAATCTAGAGAAATATGTCAGAACCAGATTTTGGATTTCATATTCAGACTTAACAAGGTTCCCTTCCTTATCTTCAAGTTTCGAGATGATAGCTCGAGATTTCCAAAGAGATAGAATTCTGTGCAAGAATTTAGAATTAACATCCCCCTCTTTAGCTCATTTTAGCTTAGTCGTTCGTCTGTACTGTCTTTCATGCCTACATTCAATAAGCTGTAAGCCTTCAACTAGTTTCCTCCTTTCTTTCAGAAGGTCCTGGTTATCTTCAGTTTCCAAGCGTCTATCCACTATTGTGAGACATCCCTTAAGATCTGATTCCTTGGCCCGATCCAACTCCATTTGCCCCATAGACCATCCTTTTAGTTTTCTCCGCATATTTTCTAAGTTTCTGCATGATTCTATAACCTTCCTAGCCTTGGCTTTGATTAGTTTCCCATTTCGTTTTCATCATCTGCATGAGTTTAGGCTGTTGAAGCCACTTATTCTTAAATCGGAAAGGGGTAGGCCCCCACTTGGTCTGTTCAGCATCCAACATGATTGGCCAATGGTCTAAAGTTATCCGCTGAAGACCTCACATGTGCTGCTGATTGAATTTCTCACACCAAGCTTCATTACATAAGAATCTATCTATTTTGGACAGAGCTGCATTGGTTCTTCCATTATTCTAGGTATATTTCAGATTCTTCATGTCTAGTTCAAACAATTGCATATCTTGGATCCATTCATCAAACATCCGTATAGATCCCGTGATTTGCTGACTGTTTCTCTTCTCCCCCATAGATGGAACCATGTTGAAATCTCCTCCCAAACACCAAGGACTCTATATATTGGTCGAAATAGCAACAATTTTAGTCAGACAGTTCTCCCTGCCTTTCCTATCACACAGGTTGTAAATAGCTATGAATTACTATGCCTCCTCATCCCCTCCTTTGATTTTAATGGACATCGGGTGCATCCCTTCTTTTCGTTCCACCACCTTCATATTACGCACATCCCTTATGATTAGAATTCCTCTTGCCGTGCCTTCTGTCAGTATCATAGCCCAGTCCATAAAGCGCCTTTTCCAGAGATACGCTATCATGTTGTGGTCCATGACAATCTTTTTAGTTTCTTGCAAGGTTATCAGATCTGCTTTAGCTACTGACACTATTTGCCTGATTAATCTTCTTTTAGCCTCAAGGCCACAACCACAAATATTCCAACTTAATATCTTCATAATCATGGAGTTATCCCAGAAAACACAACCAGTTCTTACTGAACCGCCACTAGTTGAGCATTGATCGAGAGAAGAAAATCTTTGAACCTTTTATAGTCCGTCTGTTGAGTGTTTGTTTCATGTTCGCCATTGTCATATCTATGCATCATCTATTGTTCGCCTTCTAATATATCTCCCACATGAGCTGGTTTTTGCTCCTTCTCGAGGGATTGTCAACCATGGCTATGCATTGGTGAAAGGTGTACGCTACTTGCTCGAGATTCTTCTGATTTACTAGAATAATTGGAGACCGTTGGAGCAAGATTAGGATTACGTACTTGGGGTTGATCGTCGACCTCTTGGTGCTCAGTTTCGCTTCCCGAGCGCGTGTCCACTCCAGCGAAATTGGCGTTCGTGTTTTGAGTCTTAGGGACCCTCTCCGACTCGTCCAAATCGTACTTGTCTTGGTACTTTGAGTCTGTTTCCAAATTAGACCCACTATCTTTCGTTCGGGTTGCCCATTGGGCCAAGCACTAACTTTTTTCTTTTCCCCCTCCTTTCTAGGTCGTTGGTATACTTTTACGATGGACCGCGCACGATCCTGTAGGTCTAGCCCATTTTCACTATGTCTTTAATGAGGACCCCCTTCTCTAGGCCTACTAATTTGTAGCTTTCGGGCCAGGCTTCGAGCCCACAAACCACTGCTTTTCTCCTGTTCAAGAGTTTGTGTCTGATCCTCCTGATCCATTAGATGGATCTAGCCCACTTTCCTAGGTTCCTCTTCTTGGCCTGTGGCCCCCTTTTGCTGTTTGCCGAAATGCCAGTATCTGTTGCCCTGTTCCCATTGGCGCGTCGAACTTTGTACTCTGCATCGCCGCCTGACGTGGGAACTGCTTCTGATTGTCTGACTTCAGTGTCTTCCTCGGGATCGTCGTTGTCATCTTCGTTACTGAAGATCTCGATCTCCAATTGCTGCCGGTTGGCATACCGCCATGTTTCGATACTTGTTATTCCTTTCGGGTGATTACCAGTGAATTGATCGAGAATTTTGCTGACGAAGCTGCTTCATCTCTACTCCCCAGTTCCTTTTGATCTGGACTAGACACAGTTCCTGAATGTCGTCATCATCATAGATATCAAACTCATTTGGAAGAAACCCTAAGTCATGTCCTCTGAGTTTCAGGAAGGCCATCTCCATCGATGCCAACGAGCTTGTGACTCTCGCAATATCCAGCAGAACCCCACACCGTTCTTCAATCTTCTCAAAAGTGTGAACATTCCACTTCTTCGGCCTTATTCCTTCTACCCCCATCTAGCTATTTCGACAAGCCACCTTAGCTCCATCGTTGGCCATTTCTTCACACAATTCTTCGAAGTAGAAACCCCCTAGAACTGTTTGGTATTTTTCAGCGTGGAGGAGTCAAATCTCCGCTTTATCATGACAGTAGAGCAAGCCTCTTGCTACATCCAGCCTTCGGATGTGAAGCTCCCTCTTCAAAAGTTGTTGAACTGATTTCTCTATAACTTTCCATGCGCTATCATCGGATATTCTTATGATGAGGAAATCCTTTCCTTCCTGATTGTTCCTGCTTCCACTGCCTGCTCTCTGACTTTGCACTTCCACTTCGATATTCCTTCGTAGTCTACATTTCCCTTCTTGTTCCCTTTTTCATGCTCATCTGTTCTAGCTTTCCTAGTCCTCTATTGCAATCTTCTCCAAGAGTCGAGGTTTTTTCGTTTGCTCCTCTAACGCCCTCTTGCTTAGCTGGACATCCTCTTCCTGGATAAAGGTATCCAACACCTTTTAGAGGTTTCGTCATGCCTTCGTAGCACGTTCCTCTGGAAGGACGATGCTTTCTTAGTGGCCATTAACCATTTCAATCAATTTAATGAATTGTCCTCTCTCGTTTAGAAGCATCTCCATGAATAAGCTGTATCCTAGGCCTCAAAACACCCTAGACATCGACCGTGTGATGTTTCCTATCAGAGCCTTCTCCACCTTCTTCTTGACCCACCGAGTCGCTTCTTTGTTTTAGACTAGGTGAAAATTACGCTATCGTGTGACTTCTTGGATTATGACCTCCTGAGAGTCTTCAGTGTAGCATATTGAGAAGTATTTAAATTTCGTGGGAAAGGATATGTATGTCCATTCCCCATTTGATGTTTTCAGCACCCATCCTTTATTAGTTTGATCCTCTCTTGACCATTTTGAATAGTTTTTCCTTTTATGGTAATTGGTAACTCCCTTGTTCGGTTCACGTTGGTGTTTGTCTTTTGTGCTTCTTATTTTCCTATAGTTGACCACGTCCAACCTTCTCTTTCATCATCTTCCTCGTTCTTTTGTAGCAGAATATTCTTCCAGAATGTCGTTCCGACGCGATTCGCCTTTGTCTTCGTCTTCCTTGTTTCGAACTTAGAGTCCCAGTGACTGCTCCTTTGCCATTGTCTTTCTTTCTGCAGCTCCTTCCCAGTATTACCCACGATGTTCCTTTGTGATTTTGTTTCTCTGTCTCCATATGTGTGCGAGTTCTCCCCAATTTCCATTCGTCGCTTCTCATGATGTGATTTCCGTTCACTGTCGATCCATCATTCGGCATATTCCAAACTCCGTTCGTCGTGATTCCATTGTTTGCGTCTTCTCCAAGCACCCTTCGCCATTTGCTCGATCCCTGGGGTTCTCTCCAGTTACATTAACTTCCACAATTTGGCATTTCTCTGTTGTTCCTCCTTTCAATATGTAGAATTCTTTGCATGTGATATTAGTGAACCAACTTGTGTGGCGGTGATATTTTGTTTGAATAGGCTATTAAAACTATAAACCTTGGACAACTTACTATCTAGAGCAATACCAAATGAACCTTGCCATATCCTCAACAAATATTTATCATCAACTCTTTCCAAAAATTTCGCATTTCTTTCCCAAACTGTTGTACGCCTTCCAGCAGTTCTGGAGCCTGGCTGGCAAGGAAAAGAAAGCAAGCATCACTTGCATCACATGCTAGTCCATTGTAGTGATATTGAGTCCTAGGCAAGCAGACCTAATTTTGACAGCCGGAATAGTGACAATGAAAATAACCACCTTTTCTAGAAACTTCTAGAAAACTTGCACCATACAAATACATGATTTGTTAATTCATTGTCTAGCTTCCATAGAACATATTAATTAGGAGAAATAGAGCAAATGTTGATTGAAGCATATCCACACAATTCAATTTTCCATGAGCTTATCCAACCAAAACTTCGATCTCAAATTGAGCATGAACTTTTCATATAAAATGATGTGAGGGGATGACTAGTCTATTTAATTGTGTGAATGGTGCATCAAAGGACTTAGTGTTGAAAGCTTCAGGAAGATTGGTAACTAGACACTTCCATCGTTGTTATCTCTAAGCTCACTTTGATACCAAGGAATACATATTTGTGTGGAAAAACATGGCATACCTAGCATGCCGAATATCCTATCGTCACAGGCTTAGGAGAGAAATGATCTTTGCGTCCCTATTTTTGGACAGTTATTAGCATAATTATGAAATTGATTAAAAAAAAATTCTGAATCCAGTTTCTCTATATTTGTTCTTTCATTACATGAATCATATTAGTTAGAATCATGAACCGAAAGTGATCATTTGATCCTTCTAATTGTTATCCAAATCGAAAAGATGAATCATTGGATTCAAGCAGCTACAATGAATCATTTATAAGTTTTAGTTTCTAGGGACGTTTGTTTGTGTTCTTAATGTTGTATTGGATTCTAAAGTTTAAGATCTTGTTTTTAATTTGTGATTTGTTCTATTGAATTTGATCATTGAAATTCAAGAATGGCAATACAAACCTTGAATTTTTTGGTGTTGTGATAGATTCCTAGCTCCAACCTTCAAGAAGAACTTGATGATCGTATTTTGGTTGGATTGAAAGGGAAAAAACGAGACCTTGAGTAGATTTAATGAAAGAGAAAAAGCTCCCCATCCAATTGTGACATCGCGAGGAAAAAATGCAAGTATTTTTTTAACTGCAACTTTTTAAACATGGGGTGGGTTTTCAATCATAAAAGGGTCTTGTTTAAATCATAAAACTAGGTCTTTTTTAAATGGTAAAAATGGTTTTTAATGTCTTTCTCAATAGTTAAAAAAAAACTTTTTAAGGTGTGAAGCACAGAGGTAGAAGAGCAAAAAAAAATAAAATACCATGAATCAGGCTGAATCAAGGAATTGCACAATTCATGCGTGAATCGTGCAAGTGATTCTCATCAATTTAGTTTGATTCAAGGGCGATTTACTTGAAGTTTGATTCTGACCTGCAACTCAAATCATTGGGGGGTGAATTGAATTTTGCGATCCAAATTGTATTTTGTTAACCATGTCATACTGTATTTGAGGAATGGGAATGGATGCATGTGTGAATTGTGTGAGCGATTCTCATCAATTTAGTTTGATTCAAGGGCAATTCACTTGAAGTTTGATTCTTACCTGCAACTCGAATCATTTGGGGATGAATCAAATTTTGTGACCCAAATTGTATTTTGTCAACCATGACATGAATGTATTTGAGGCATGGGAATGGATGCATTGATCTTATTAGAGAAGTTTCATGTTTAATGATCGATGCATGTGCTCATTTCTTGCTAATATTTGTATGGATTATAAATTGTACGGGTTTATCATTTAATTTCCACATTTGTTTATATGCCTCTTAAGGCTGTTCAATGCATGTATGAGGCAATGCATGATTTTCAGGTTGAGCTTCCAGTACATGTTTGACTAGGTTTGTTCAGGCTTTGATTTTATTTCAATGATTATCAACACACATATATTAATGTTTTTATTGTGTTATTCCAACATTCAATTTGATCAACTTGACATAAATACATGTGCTTATTTGTCCAAGACGTGAAGTGAAGCGATTTGTTGATCTCACTTTGGAGGAGACTACTGATTTATGGCTCACTGCTCAAAAGGTTGGTGGTCAGCTTGAGAATTATCATAAAGCATCATCACTTACATTTACAATCCAAGTAAGTTGAATTATTTTCATTTCACAGTACTTAATGCTTTCATTTTCAGCTCTCTAATAGATGCTATGAGAAGTGTATGTTTTATTGCGATCCTGTGCCTAATGATGAAAAGCAGTTATTTATGAATATTAATTACTTGCCCTTGCCTACTTTAGTTTGTGTTATTAATTTACTGTTGTTTGCTAATGGTCATTGTGCTTATTTCTTGTGTTGAAGATTTGAAGTTAGCTTTGATATCAAGTGCTTGTAGTCCCTAATAGTTCTTATGTGCTAAGAAAGCATTTGGGTGATGGAAGAGCACAACCAAGTACTGCATGTATGTGGGTTAAAGTGTGTAATTTTGGATAATGGGAATTTATAGTGTTGATTTTCTTTATCACTCTTGATGGTTCTTGTAATTCATTTGCAGCTATTAATATAATCCTTATTTCCTCTTAAAATAAGTTGACTAACATGCATTATGATGCAGTGTTTATGCTGCTTTCATTTTGTTCGCACTTCATCTAAAACGTCGGCTGTTGGAGAATGTCACATATGTATATGAAATGGTTGAACATCCCCTGGAAACTGTAGGTTCCACATCAGATAAAAGTACTCAACATAGGTGCCCTCGTTTTCTTGTATTTATGGCTATTATAGCCACCTTATTATAAACTTGAACGGTTAGAGAATGGACAGCGATGCATATCAGATTATCTAGTATATTTACAGGTTGTGTAATCTATTATTTCCATTCCTGAAGAGTGCCAGTTTTTTTAAAGTAATTATGCAATTGAATCATGTTCTCTTTGAGATACATTCTACTAAATTGTAATTGTGACTTGTGGCCTAAAATGGAGATTATAACATTATTTATTAGTGCTAGTTTTTTTTTTTTTTTTCTCCATTATCACTTATAGCCCAATTTGGATTCCATATGATGGCATGCTGAAGACATCCAGTTGCCAGTCAGCATTCAAGGAGAAGCCTGCATAAACAAATGCAGTGGTGCAAGTAAACTGCTGTTTTTATTTTATTTTTTATTTTTTATTTTATATATATATTTTTGGTCTTTCTCAAATTATTTTACTGGATTGGCAATTTGGCATATTAATGAAAGGCAAATAACTAACTAGCCTTTTCTCTTTCCCTTTTTTAGTCACTTTCCCCCTTTGGCTCTAATCTAAAATGTTTTTCTCATATGATCCCATCTCCACCTTAGCACTAAAGTTCTTTCCAGTGTTTCCCCCTTGTAGCTAAATTCTCTGTTCTCCCATTATCTTCACATCTTAAACTTAAGGATGCAAGTCAGGAGACAAGTTAATTTTGAAATTTCCCTTTCAATAATCAATCTTGGATCAAAAAGAGCTGACTTTGCTTTGCCATTCACTTAGATTTGCAGCCATTTTTGCAGATTCTTTTTATGAAAAATTGTTATCTTATAGAAGTTCAGGGATTTGTTTACCAAAACATTGGAAAATATCACAGCATTTTAAGCATATCAACTAATGTTGAATAATGGCTTAGAGTAAAGGACAACCTAGTGCATAAAACTCCTATTTATTTGTGGTCTTGGAGAAGGGCTAGACGACATTGGGTCTACTATATGTGGCCTTACTTCTATTGCAAGAGGCTGTTTGTGCTGCTTGAATTCGTGACACTTAGTCACATGACAAGAACTCTTACTATTGCACCAATGCTTCCCTTCAAAATAATGGTTTGGAGTAATGGCTATAATCTTAGTAATGCAATAAACAGCCATAAGTTTTTAGGTTTTCGAATGGTGGATCATTCAATTTAAGTTAATATTTTATTTTACAAAGGGAGGATTATGACTTTGTGTAAGAACCTATTATTTATTTGCACTGCAGGAACTATATTATATACATGACCCATTATATGTGTTGTGGAAAAAAGCATGATGATAGCCAGATCAATTACATATTTTTTTTCTTAGTGATTTTTTTATTGCTTTCACAGAACAAAATGCATAGTTTTGTAATGTTTATTACATATTAATGTGGCTCGGGAATCAACACGTTTTTGCCATAATCTACAATGTGCCTCATGAATCAATTCTATTTCGGTCATTATCAATGATCTGAAGTTACAAAATCATTACAACTGCAATTGTCTTCTGCAAAAATAAATCAATGAGAAAGGGTGATGTTGCTTAGTTATATCTGATGTTCAATTGATGTGGACTGTGATCTTAAAAAGTGGCAGATGAAAACACTTAACTTAAATAATACACAATATCTAGTAATGTAACAAAATGGTGGACAGGTATATGCCAAGAGGGACATGCGTGGGTTATATGCTTTTGCTCCACTTTGCTCACTCTCTCAGTTTATTGAATGCATGCTTCACCTCTGTACCAAAATAACCGTCTTTTAACTTTCTGGGTCATCAGGATGGACCTCAGGCAGGACAAACAGTTGCTCATGTCCACATTCATATCCTGCCCCGGAAAGTTGGCGACTTTGAGAAAAATGATGAAATATATGATGCTGTAAGTGGTATTGTCAAATTTACATGTTATTTTTTATATTCATCAGTTGAGTAGAGGATCATCATTTTCCTTTTTGTGTTTTTGGGTCTTGGGATATAGATAGATGAGAAGGAGGTGGAGTTGAAAGCAAAGCTCGACTTGGATAAGGAGAGAAAGGACAGGAGCTTTGAAGAGATGGCGCAAGAAGCAGATGAATATCGGAAGCTTTTTTCATAGGAATCTTCCATGAGCATCTCATTTGAAACTAATTTCATCCGTTAGATACTAATCATATGCCCATAAAGCTTTCATGTCAATTTTTAATGTAACATTTAATTTGCATTGTGATCAAAGCAGTCAAATGGCATGGCATGTTGCAGTATTTATTTGTGTTTGAACTTATGTTAATAGCTTCAGCTTTTGTGTTGCATTGCTTGCATATGCAAAATACACCGTTGAAGAAGAAATTGAAACGATGTTCTTTTCTAATGGTTTTGCAATTTGGCGGAATCACCACATGGTCTTATTCTGCGCTCTCATGATGGTTTGGCGTTGCAACCAAAACGTACAGCAGCCAACAAGACTTCCTCCCACAGACTTGACTCATCTTCTTTAATCACATGTTTTGGAAGATTGTTTTGTTTTGTTTGGAGCATGCACGTACACATAAATGTTATTTTATCTTATCTTCTT
This sequence comes from Tinospora cordifolia, assembly GCA_030144865.1. Taxonomy (NCBI): domain Eukaryota; kingdom Viridiplantae; phylum Streptophyta; class Magnoliopsida; order Ranunculales; family Menispermaceae; genus Tinospora; species Tinospora cordifolia. The sequence goes on from JAJIYU010000884.1 coordinate 19,092, forward strand.
TTGTTGTTATAGTCAAAATGTCGCAGTTGTAAATTGATTTCTTTGGACGACAAAATAGCAGGTACAACTACTCCGGTGCCCTTTGAAATACTCATAGTCATTTTCTCCATCTCTTCTTTTATTTGCTTTATAACCATAGCTGCGGTTCTTTCATTTTTTTTTCCAATCTGTGCTCGAACTGCTAGGCAGCGAAGACTTTTGAGATGACGACGCAGCAATACTACATGTTTGGTCCCCATAAGATATATGAAGAAGAAATTTTCTCTGTCACCGACCTCTCCTTCGCCATGGTCAACATAAGTCCTGTCGTCCCTGGTGCGTACCTACCTTAAATTCACTTCCTAATTCCTCACAGATTACACGTTTGTGGAAACTTTAATTAGGGTAATTGCTATGTGGTTTTCATTTTCAAGATCCTGTTAAAATGTTGAATGTTGATAGGATTGGATTGATCAAATGCTTATGGGTGCGGAAGTTACCCACTCAACCTTTAATGAATTGATCACAACATATACAAATTTATGAGTTGTGTTAAAAGTTATGGTTGGATTGTGTATGTTGACCTGCATAGGGTTGAGAATGTTTAATTTGTTGGTCCCTTTTTTTTAATTTTTTTTTTTTTGAGTTGGATCCCCATTTTTGGGGATAAAACACTGAATTCAAAAGCATAGTTTTTATTTTTATTTTTATTTTTGGTTTTTTGGGTTAATTCTAGGAGCAAAATTAATGAGTTGATGACTGTGATGTGAAACAATTTCTTTGAGTTCTATCTATCAAAGGCTTTAATTTATTTCGATGTGATCATAGTAATTCAATTTGATGAAGAAGACCAAAGGTTTCAAAAGTGAATTGTCACTAGTGGTACATATATACTCTTCCACGATCAAGGTGTTCCGGCCAAAAAAAAAAAACAAAAAAAAATCTCTAAAAGATCTCTGAAAAATCTCTAAAGCTATCTGGGCGTTTCTCCACGGGGCAATCGTAGCAAAGCGTGGATTTGGGATCTTAAAGTTTCCCAAAGATTTTTATGTTGAGTATGAAGGTGCCTCTTGACTTTTTTGAGATGGTTGAAGCAGTAATCTTAACGTTTTGCTTATCCACCTTTAAAAAACTCAATAAGCTGGTCCAAATGCATCTAGTTTGAGATATATGTAGCCCTTAAAAACTAAGATCTTGTGACTTTTATTATTCAACTCATATGATCTCTTAATTAAATGCTTTTAGTTATATTTATCATATTGTACTAGTAAATTACACATACAGTGGACGTAAATAACAGTTATCATATCATTGAGTAGAATCCACCCAAAAAATTCTTAAAATCATTAATGTATAGGACTTCTTTTCCAAGTTTTCTAATAAACAAAGAGATATTCAGTTATTTGTTCTATTTCGATGCAGTTTTAGCAATTATTCATTTTGTGTCAAAGAATCAATACCTATGCCATTCTTGTATTTATTGAATATAATTTTTTTTAACATTAATTCTACTTAAGTATGTAGCATGTTGTTAGCATGCGTCTTCTGATTGATCAAGAAGAGAACCGTAGATTATCATTTTGCTCATTTGGAATGTTCAGACACCTACAAAAAAATCCTAGGTCTTACCATTCTCTACAAATCATATGATTAAATCATCATGTCATAATTCAATCAAACATTATCATCAAATTCAATTTCCAACATAGGTGCAAAAATCATGTTTTATTCATTCCATAATAAAAATAAATTTATGTTCTAAACACTCGATATGTCGGGAACCCTTCCCTAGAGCGAAGGACAAATCGATTGGCACAGTGTCCTGACAACCCTGCCCACAAGCCGAGCTTGCCAAGACACTATTAAGCCTCGTCTTTCAACACCCCACCACATAGGGTATGTAGAAGAAATTTAACACGAAGAACACTAATACAACTTGGTATTTATCAAAATGAGTCATTAAAACATATGTAGTAACGGGAGTGAATGATCTATTTATGTACAAGCTTTCCTCACTCCTATACATAGTTTCTAGCCCTCTAAACAAAAGAAAAATACGAAGAAAACCTACCAAAACAAAAGAGAGAGTGCAACTCTAGGCGATGACCACTTCCTTGCCCTTTTCTACCGTTGAAGGACCTGAAAAGTTAGAGTAGTGAACGTAATTGTCCATGACGGCTCAGTGAGTTATGCAGTCTAATTCATAACTTAAAACAAGCATTCCACAATAAAATACGTGCTATGAATGCATGAGCAATAGCCTTATGCGAGTGAATGCAACAGTGAATATAATTCAAATCATCATGCAGTCGTGCACCTTCATTCAAAAACAGTTAAAATAATGAAAACATTCACCAAGGCTCTCACCAACCCCCAAAATGACTAAAAATCCACTCGAGCGGGTTATAGACAATTAGGCATATCGTGCTGACTCGATTTAAGACTTATTGTCGTTGCCATCAATCGTAACGACCCAATTAGGACTTATTGCCGTTGCCATCTCGTAGACCCATAGAACCCCCTCAACGGGCACTCTATGCTAGGTGGTCACTATCAGGGTCATGTAAGGGACCGACACAACTCGCCTTAACCCTGTACCCTCGGACCTCGAGACTCGGTGCACTTTTCATTTAAAACTCATTCAAAGGATGCAGATTCATTACAATATGTAACACCATTTTTATAAATTCACAGAATAACAAGCTTTAAGAAATAAGTTAAAAAACACTACTCACAGGGATGCTCCGCTCCCGACGCTCCTCTCGCGAAAGGTCACGTCCTGCTAGTACTTGGTCCTGCAAAATCGACGTAACTTCTTAATATTAACATGAGACTTGGTTCACTCTAACTCTACATCATTGGTCAATCAATGGATTGACCTAGTCAAGGGTAGTTCATCTATGTTAGTTCAACTTGCCTTAAGTAGCTAAGTCAATTTGATTGACCTTGGTCAATCTTGGTCAACCCTAGCCAACCTATCACTTGCTGACCTAGCTGGTCAACAGAGTTCCAAATGGTCAATTTTGGTCTTCATGGAGTCAATTGGGCCAAAAGGGGTCAACATTCCCAATTCCCATCACTTAGGCACAACATTAGCTTATGGCCCTATCTGCGCAACCATTTTCTCGATTTGTTTGCGGGTAATTCGTACATCGGATTTGCGCCAAACTTCGTAGAACTGTTCTAGACGTCCTAAACCTTTCCCAGAATTTTGAATCACAATTTGTGGACATCATTTACTAGGGTTTCTAGGTATAACAACAAAGACTGTACAGATCCCATATACCCTGTGACAGGCAGTGACTGTTTGCTTAAATTGACCTACCTATCCATATCAGAATGCTCTAAAATTTGATAGGAAACTTTTAGACATATTTAGGGATCTCTCCACTAAAGTTCAGCTCAATCTACCAAGGTTCGGTCAGTTAATTTCATCTCAGATTTTTCAGCCAGATTATAGGAATTTTCTAGGTTCATGATTTCTACTATCTTTCCAGCATTCATTCCCCCATTAAACTACAATTTCATGGGTCATTTCTTGTGTCTAATTGCAGTACATAGGTCATAAAACATTCAGAAATCAAGAAAACTTCAAATCAGTAACATGTAATACCAAAATCATGCCTTTCATTCCATCAATTTCTCTGCTGCATTCTAAAAGAACACAAGAAATTGTTCTAAGTCTTAGCACTCAAACAAACATGGCATATTTGTAAGTGTAGCAAATTATATTCACAAAGACTCAAGGTTAGATCTTTATACCTTTTTGGAACCTCTGCTATGAGGTCTAAAATGCCTCTGGTTTAAGTCCGAATGGGTGCCTTTAGGTGTCCCAAATATAGATCTGAATCTGGTTCCTGTTGGCACTGTTTCAACAGTGAGTCTAACAATTAACAACAGTGGCTTCTAAAATGTATTTAACATTCCAGTTTTTTGGTTTCTACCACTTGGACACTTGAATACACATGATAAGGGGTAGGATGATGGGTTTTATCTCAAGGTCGAGCCTGGAATGGTTCAGGTGTGAGCCTTCCCAAAGTTGTTCTAACTATTGCTGTTACACAGTTGCAACAATAAGTAGATACCAACTTCAATGGCTAGAAAATTACATTTAAAGTTTCATTTCTTGTTTGCTAACAATTGGAGGTTAAAGTACTCATGAAAATGAAGAAGACGAACTATCTCACCTCCAAAATGGGCTTGAAATGGCCTAGGATCTGAAGCTCCAAAGGTGGTTCCAACACATACTTTTCTGGTTTTCTGGGTTTGAACCCTGTGAACAACACCTTTTCTTGATGATTTTAGCTTCAGATGGCTCCAAGATTGGGAAAACTACTTGTGGGATTTCATTGATGGTAGTATAAGCTTCAAAACAAGCTATGGTTCACTAGATTTGGCCAAGAAATGAGGGAGATTCAAGCTTGTGAATGTGGCTAAAGAAATCTGGAATTTTCTGGACTTGTGTTCAAAGAATGGATTTTGTTGCATGGAGGGTGCTTGCATGGCAAGATGGGGGTGACATGTAGCCATTCAGGTGGTTTTCAAGCTCCCATGCTAAATGCCCAGTTGGCATCATTCATTGGCCACATTTGAGGCTATGAATTGGTGGCTCAAACCATGAACTCCCATGGTTTTGCAGCTGGAAATTTGTCAAAAATCACCAAAAATCCGCCAAAATTCGCCAGAAAATCGAGCAAAAGGACAAAAAAACCAAGGGGTTCTTCATTCAAGTGGGCACATGGGCCGGCCCATGCGCTTGGCCCGGGCGTCCAGCCCGTGCCTCGCACGGGCTTCCAGCCCTTACTTTTTTATATAAAGAACACCCTTACTTTTTATATAAAGCCCTTACCCGCACAGGCTTCGCCGCCTAATCTGGAGGTTATCCCACCAGCTTATACGAGTGGTATGAGTTGAAGAACACCCTTACTTTTTATATAAAGAAAATTAAAAGGTGAAAAATCAGGGCAAAGAACTGATTAGAAGTTGAAAAAGATGCCAAAGGTGGTATCTTGACTAGACAGAGGTTGTAAGTCAACTAGATTGAACTCTAGGTTCAGAGGAAAAACCCTAGGTAGAAATGTGGTGTAGCTATGGGTAGCATAGTGGATCAAAAGCATAAATCTTTAGGACATAGGCTAGAGATTGAAAGTTGTGTGAAAATAAAAAATTGTTTGATCAGGACATGGGATTGAGAAGCTTCTGTATCTTTTGGTTTCTTTGTAGTATGGGATGCATAAGAAGTCGGGGTTATGGAGGAAGCTTGGACTCAGAAAATGATGGACCATGTGCAGTAAATGATCGATAACTTTGGCAGAATGGGTTTCTCTATGCTCGCTGGTATGGGAAGGTGGATTATAGTGGGCTCGGGAACCTTAGTTATCGAGCAATTTGTGAAATTGTTTGGGTGCGGCTCTGTTCTAGGTGACAACCTAAGTGGAAGGGGTAGAGTGGTATGTGACACTTGAAATTGAAAGTTTAGGTGGAAGCTTGGAACCTTGTTGTGCTAGCTTAATTGTATGATTGTGTGATATGGATGCTTTACTGTTTATTTACTTTGAGACCAAATCTTGTACCCATGGGAAACCTTAGTTATTGAGCAATTTGTGAAATTGTTTGGGTGCGGCTCTGTTCTGGGTGAAAGCTTAAGTGGAAGGGGTAGAGTAGTATGTGGCACTTGAACTTGAAAGTTTAGGTGGAAGCTTGGAACCTTGTTGTGCTAGCTTGATTGTATGATTGTGTGATATGGATGCTTTACTGTTTATTTACTTTGAGACCAAATCTTGTACCCATGCACAAAAAGAGTCTAGAAGAAAAACTTTTAGGCCATTGAATGGATCGAGAACCTAGAGACAAGATTCTAGAGTCATGATAGTACGAGCGTTTGATGAGGCAAAAATTGACAACCTATTCGAATTGTAGAAAATGGCTGGAGCAAGGAAGTAGCAACCCGATCCACCACCTCTGATGAGACTGAGCAATAGGAACAAAAATTGCCTGCTAGAATGGAGGCAGGGATGGAGGCCATGATGAATGAGATGTCGTAGAGGGTGTTGGATCAACTGTTGAAGGCACTTCCATAGGTAATCCCTCAGGCGGCTCCACATCTTCAAGTACCTGAACCTATCCATTTTCAACAGCCAGCACCTGTAGCCCAAGATCCCAAACGTTAGAGGGCTTAAGAGGGTTTGAGGGATGAGAAACAGAGGAAGATGCTGATAGAACTATAGAAGCTCCATCCTCTTTCATTTAATGACACTTCAGATTGCATCTTGACAGACCACTGGTACCAGAAGATGGAGGAAATTCTCAATTTATTGAAAATTGGGTCGAGGCGGGTGGCACTGGCCACACACCAATTCAAAGGACCAGCTAGAAGTTGGTGGCGTATCATGAGGATGGACCCTAATACAGATGTTGATTCCACGAGTTGGGAAAACTTTTTAGAAATCTTCTATGAAAAGTTCTTTCCAGAGGCAACCTTAAGCAAGTTACAAGAAGACTTTGGTCGACTAAATCAAAGGGACATGACTGTAGCTGAATATGAAAAGAAGTTCACTGAATTGGCCAAATTCTCCCGAGATTTGATTAGGGAAGAGAAAATAAAGGCCAATAGATTTGCACAGGGTCTCAAGATGGAGATCCAAAAGATATTGAAAACTCTGGGCCTGAAAACTTATAAAGACGTTGTGGAAAAAACCCTAACACTAGAATAATAACTCAACCTGGAACAAAGGTTGAGGGAGAAGAATAAGAGGCCTGAGAGTGAAAATGATCAAGGGGTTCAGAAGAGAAGAAAGAATGGTGGTAAAGCACCACATACACAGAAAAAGGGGTAGGCTAAGAACGAGTCAAGGGAACAAGCAAGGAAGCAAGGGCTTTGTTTTGTGTGCAACTAGAAAGGTCATTTGGCTAGAGATTGTCCTAATGCATAGGCTCGAGTTCCTCATCATCAGCCACAGTAGGGAGGAGGTCAGAATGGTCATCCTCACGGGAGGCAACAATAGTCGAATGCCAATTAGGGGCATAACTAGGGCCGTGGGCAGAACTAGGCTAGACTGTTCACTGTTGAGGCTCAGGAAGACCAGGTCGTTGCAGTGGAAGGTACATTTTTGTTGTTCAATGTTGCTATGGAATTTTTGTTTGACTCATGTCTAAATCTTTTATTTCTGAAGAACTACTTGATAGTTTACAACTTGTAACAAAAACACTACCTGTAACTTTGAATGTGTCCACACCAATAGGGACCACTGTGACTTCAAAAAGAATGTGTAGTTGTGACCTAAGGTTTGGGGATAAACTCTTAATAGTTGTCCTATGTTCCTTTACTTTTTATAGCTATGATGTAATCTTGGGAATGGATTAGTTAGACTTGTACCAAACCCAGATAGATTTTTCTAAAAGATGGGTGACCATAACTCTACCTTTGGGGGAAACCTCTAGAATCAATGGAGATATGCAGAGATTACCAAGAAGTCTAACCATAGCCATGTTGAATTGCTTAAGGCAGAATAATAAGTTCAAGGAACAATCTGAGGAAGAACATGTTGAACTAAAGAGAATCCAAGACCTGGCAGTGGTTAGTGAATACGAAGATGTGTTCCCAGACGACTTACCAGGACTACCAACTGCTAGAGAGTTAAATTTCAAGATTGAACTTCACCCTGGAACTAATTCTATCGCCATACCACCTTACAGAATGGCACCAATAGAACTGATCAAGTTGAAGTCTCAACTTGATGAGCTTCGAGAAAATGGCTTTATCAGGTCGAGTGAGTCACCTTGGAGACCTTCGGTATTGTTTGTAAAGAAGAAAGATGGTTCTATGAGACTTTGTGTCGATTATCAGAAGTTGAACCAAGCTACAGTGAATAATAAGTATCATTTGCCAAGGATTGATGACCTATTTGATCAATTGAGAGGAGCCACCCATTTCTCAAAGATTGATCTTAGGTCGGGACATCACCAGTTAAGAATCAAGGAGTCTGATATACACAAGACTGCCTTCAGAACAAGATATGGACACTTTGAGTTCACTGTGATACCCTTTGGTTTGACCAATGCTCCAGTAGGATTCATGAACTTGATGAATCGAGTGTTTAGACAATATCTTGATCGATTTGTGGTGGTATTCATAGATGACATTCTAATCTACTCCAAGTCAGAGGTTGAACCCTCATAACACTTGCAGATAGTGTTGGAGACCCTCAGAAGGCATCAATTGTATGCCAAGTTAAGCAAATGTGAGTTCTGGATGAAGATAGTCAAGTTTATTGACCACGTAGTATCAGTAGAAGGCATCTCTGTAGACTTGGAAAAGGTGGAAGTGGTTATGGATTGGAAGCAACCTAAGACAGTTGCAGAAATTAGGAGCTTCTTAGGTCTGGTTGGGTACTATAGAAGGTTCATCCAAGATTTCTCCAAACTAGAAGAACCTGTGACCAAGCTGACCAGGAAGGGAGTTAAGTTCGACTGGAATGAGAAGTGTGAACAATTATTCCAAGAACTGAAAAAGAGATTGGCAACGATCCCTATCCTAGTCACTCCAACCCATGGTGTTACCTATACCCTCTTTATTGATGCTTCGCTGAGTGGACGTGGAGCAGTGTTGATGCAGGAAAGACAAGTAGTCGCTTATGCCTCATAACAAATGAAGGTCCAATTAGTAGCCACTGTATTTGTCCTGAAGATTTGGAGATACTACCTTTATGGTGAGAAATTCGATCTATTTTCAGATCATAAGAGCTTGAAGTACATCTACACTCAGAAAGAGTTGAACCTCAGGCACCGTAGGTGGATGAAGTTCCTCAAAGACTATGATTTGCAATTACATTACCATCTGGGGAAGGCCAATGTGGTGGTTGATGCCTTGAGTAGAACGTTCAACCACTAGGAGGAAGAAAAGGGCCAGATGTACCAATTAATCAAAGACTTTAGGCTGGGAATAACCTTGAATGACAAGCAGGCCTACCTTTACAACATGTCTTGCCAACCAGATCTACTACATCAGATTAGGGAGGAATAGAGGCAAGATAAGTGGCTTGTGGGACTGATAGAAGGAGTTGTATAGGGTAAGCATTCTGATTTTAGGTTGGAAGTTGAGAATATCTTGAGGCTTGGAGAGAGGATTTGTGTACTTCAGAATGGACAGAGTAAGCCGACCGTACTTGATGAGGCTTACCAGACCAAGTATACAATGCATCCAGGTGGAGATAAAATGTACCAGAATCTCAGAAAGACTTATTGGTGGAGAGGAATGAAGAGGGACGTGGATAAGCATGTTGCAAAGTGCTTAACCTATCAACAAGTGAAAATAGAACATCGAAAACCCTTTGGAATGTTACAACCACTCCCTATCCCTGAATGGAAGTGGGATAACATTGCCATAGAATTTGTTAGTGGTTTGCCCAGGAATCAGAAAAGAGAAGATATTGTTTGGGTGATTGTGGATTGTCTCACCAAAGTAGCTCACTTTTGGTCGATTAGATTCATAGACCAAGTCAATAAGCTGGGAGAAATTTATGTGAAAGAAATCATCAGACTTCATAGTGTGCTCAAGACTATTGTGTTTGACAGAAACTCTCGCTTCACTTCACAGTTTTGGCAGAGTCTACATAAGGAGATGGGTACTAAGCTCACTAAGAGCACAACATTTCACCCTCAGATAGATGGTTAGTCTAAGAGAGTTATCCAGATCTTAGAGGATATGTTGAGGTCTTGTGTTTTAGACTTCAAGGGTAATTGGAGCAAATACTTACACTTGATCGAGTTTGCCTATAACAATAGTTATTAGGTGAGTATTAAGATGGCTCTATTCGAGGTTCTTTATGGAAGACCCTGCAGATCACCTACCTATTCTATTGAACTCGAGGATCATGTATTAACGGGATCAGATTTGCTGGAAGAAATGAATAACCAAGTCAAGTTAATACAGAAGAAGTTGACTACAACACAAAGTCGTCAGAAGAGCTATGCTAACAAAAGGAAAAGACCACTAGAGTTCCAAGTTGGGGACAAGGTATTTTTGAGAATTAGTCCTCAAAAGGGCATCAAGAGTTCGAATTTAAAGGAAAGTTATCTCCAAGGTTTGTTGGACCCTTTGAAATACTTAAAAAAATCAGAGAATTTGCTTATGAGTTGGACCTACCAAACCAAACAACTTCAGCTCATAACGTATTCCATGTATCCACGTTGCGAAAGTATGAACTGGACCCCTCTTACATCATCCACTGGGAAGAAGTAAAAATTCAAGATGATGCTATTTACGAAGAAACACCAATCATAATCCTTGACGATAAAGTACAAAGTCTACGAACAATGGATATCCCGCTAGTGAAGGTACTGTAGAAATATCAAGGGGTGGAAGAAGCTACCTGGGAACTCAAAAGCGAGGTGAAAATCAAGTATCCACACCTATTCACTAGAAATCCTTAGTTATGTAAAAATTTTGAGGAAGAAATTTTTCTAAGGAGGGTAGGTTGTAATATCCTAAATTCTCTGTACTTAATTAAATGAAATTTATTATTTATTTAGTGAAATTTGGGTGCAAAATAAAACCAGGCTTATTTCAGGGCTAAATTTGGTAGGTTCTAAAACTATCATTTAGTGCCCCTTAGGGACCTAAAACAACTTGAAATGAAGTAAGGTGACATGAACCAACTAATGGGATAAGATATTAAAAAATTAGAATAATTAGTCGAGATTAAGGTTTTAATTTGCCAAATGCCCTTCAGGGGGTCTAATGTAGAAAAAATTGTCATTTAAGGTACTTTGGGAGATCGAAATGACCCAAAACAAAGCAGAATGACATGAGCTAACAAAATAAATGACATATCCAAAAATCAGAACAATTGGCCAAGATTTGGATTTTCATTTGCCTTGACCTTAGTGGGACTTAAATAAGAAAAGTTTTTGAAGGAAAATCACCTAGGGCCAAACCATACCTTAAAATGTGCATTTGGTTAATGTGATTCCAAAACTATAAGATATAAATCATAATTCTACGTAAATAAGGAGATATTAATTCTTATTTAATTTTTGTGAACCCATGAAGTCATGGCCACCCCTAACATGTGCAAGTTACATGGATGGAACACCATGATCATGTGCACCCTACCCTACCCAAAGCTCCATGGGATGTGTCCATTATTTGAATCCTTGTAAAATGATCCCACGTTCCATGCAAATAATTCAATACACCCACATTAGTAGACGTTTTATATGGTCTAGAAACCATGAGACATGGTTCCATATACATCCCCACTTGATTGTGTACACCCACACCCACTTAAGTCAAAATCGGCCCAATGTAAATGTGTGTGTGCACACATGTGAGCAACCCCATTTAGATAGTTTTTTGGAATTAAGATGAGAATCTTTGACTATTATATGGTGTCCTCTCAAATCTGATATTGTAAACCCATGCTTGATGTCCAAGAAATAAGAGAATGAGAAAGTATTCCTTGTGTGTTTGTGTGATGAACAAGCAAGGCAACCAAAAAAGAAAGTTGCAATGAACACATATGGGATGTCCCACTTGAATTAGATTATGATTTAAACCTCTTTTGTGTTCACACTAGTTATGAAATAAGATTCTACTCATATCTTTTGAATTAGAAAGCCATAGTGGTCCCACTTGCCAACCATAAGCACACTTGCCTCTTTATGCAAACCATCCCTTATGAGTTTGGAAACATGCCCAAATGTGGTGAGCTACCCTAGCTTCCCTAGATGCACCCTTGTGCTCATGAACACCTATAAATACCCCCTCTTTCTCACATTTATCTCATCCCAAAGCAAAGAGTTGACACTTCCCTCTTTGCTTGTTTTTGCCCTCTCCTTGACACCTCTTCTCGCTCTCTTTTCTATCTTGTGTGAGAAGTTCTTATTTCAGTATTTTTAAAGAGTTGTTCAAGTAGTTTTGTTGGTGATTAGAAGTGTTATTGAAGTTTTGAAAGTGGTGGATAAGGGGAACCTTTGTGAGATTCTACAAAGAAACTCAGATTAAGGTAGAGGGGATTTCTTGAACTTCTATTTTGCTCTTTCAAATTTCTTGCATGTTCATGCTTGTTTGAATTTTAGTTTTCAGCATGTTTAATCATATTTTAATTTTAGTTTAGCATGTTTTTATGTTTTAATTACTCATGAAAGCATGCTATACTTAGAATCCATATTTAGGATTTAATTCAATGTTTCCAGCATGCTATGTAATGTTTTCATGCTTCCTTGGTTGTTTAAAATTATGATATTTACATTTTGAATTTCTTTTATGATTATGTGATTGTTAAATATAAGAAATTGAAGATAAGAACCACGTATTGTCATAGTGACCTGTATGGGTGTTAAGAACACATGCTTGGAGTGTGTGGTTGCGGGGCGCAACTAATGGATACTTGGTATGTGACATCTAATGGAAAGTGACAAAGAAATGTCTTTCCACCCTAAAGAGGGGTATCTAAATTAAGAACATCAAGGGAGTAAAACCCCTTTCAGTCTTAACGTCAACTATAACAAAAAGTTTGCTTGAATCACTTAATGCATGAAAGTGTTTGAATTTGGATGTGCTATTGATTTGAGATAGTAACTTAGTTGTTTAATGAATAATCCACTAGGCTATGTGCTCACCCCTTCTTTTTATTTTTCAGGAATTTGAAATGCATGATCAAGCTTGCTAAGTAATTAGAAAGTCTATTGTTAGAAAGTTTCTATGTAAGGGCATATTGCCCAAATTTTGAATAAAAACTTCCGTTGAATTTTTGTTTTAAATTTTAGAGTTATGTACTCTTTCTTTTGATTTTATGAATTCAATAATGTATTTCTTTATTTTGAATAAATAAAGAGTTTGAAGTTTTCCTTTATTCACTTGTATTATCTTGTTGAAAATTAAACTCAATGGAAGTGTATTTATGAGTATTTCAATAAGTGTTAGAATAAAGGAATTGAGATGCAAGTTGTGTACTTGTAAATGGAACATAGGACCCAACCTGCCTTGTGGTTGAGCTTTAACCTGTCTCTAGGGGTCGGGGTGTTACAAAAATGCTATAAGAGCCACTCTGTGTGTAGTAGAGGTGTGAATCTCGAGGACAAGATTGCTCCTAAGGGGGTGGATTGTAATATCCCACATCGGTCCGACTCTAAGGTGATTTCTGGGCTAAATCAATGGTGTTACAAAAATGTCTCATTGTGCCGAGCGCTTTTGAGAGACTCAAGTCTGAGTCTTGCTAAGAACAAAGCCCTATACCAAGTTTAGTGGTGACAAAGGTGGATACAATATTAGCACGTAGTGGGTCGGGGTTGTTATAGTGAAAGAGATAGGAAGGCTACATGATGTAGCCGAAACGATAGTATCTGACTGAGACTCTCGCTTCACTTCTGGGTTCTGGCAGAGCCTACAGAAGGAATTGGATACTAAACTCACAATGAACACTGCTTTTCATCCTTAGACAGATGGGCAGTCTAAGAGAGTTATCTAGAACTTAGAAGATATGTTGAGATCTAGTGTTCTGGACTTTTAAAGGAAACTGGAGCAAGTACCTGCACTTAGCAGAGTTTGCCTATAACAATAGTTATCAGGCAAGTATCAAGATAACTCCATATGAGGCTCTTTATGGAAGGCCCTGCAGATCACCAACTTGTTGGGCCGAACTTGAAGATCATGTTCTTACTAGACCAAACTTGGTGGAAGAAATGAACAACCAAGTTAAATTAATACGAAAGAGGTAGGCTACAGCTCAGAGTCGTCAGAAGAATTATGCTGACAAGAGGAGGATACCCCTAGAATTTTAAGTAGGTGACAAAATATTTCTAAGAATTAGTCTTCAGAAGGGTATTAAGAGGTTCAGATTCAATGAAAAGTTATCAACAAGATTTGTTGGACCCTTTGAAATACTTAGGAGAATCGGGGAATGTGCTTATGAGTTGGAGCTACCAAACCAGATGACCTCAGCCCACAATGTTCTCTATGTGTCAATGTTGAGAAAGTATGAACCAGATCCTTCTCATATCGTCCACTGGGAAGACGTGAATATTCAAGAGGATGCCACTTATGAAGAAGTGGCAATTAGAATCCTTGATTACAAGATACAAAATTTGAAAAGTAAGAATATTTCCTTAATTAAGGTGCCGTGGAAACATCGCAAAATGAAAGAAGCTACCTGAGAGCTGGAGAGTAAAATGAAGATCAAGTATCCACATCTATTTGCTAGGAACCCCTGCATAGGTGCAAATTTCGAGGACGAAATCCCTTTTAAGGGGGGGGGGGGGGTAAAATTTAACACCCACGAATTTTGTACGAATTTCAAATAAAATATTTCATTTGAGAAATTTATAACATTTTTAAAAATATATATAAATATATATATATATATACGAATATATGTAAATATGAGATGCGAATATAAAAATATTCGTTATGGTTGTAAAAATAATATTATATAATATGCGTGTAAATAATATGTGTGTTAGTATAATATCATATAATATATTACACATATTATAGGAGTATGTATGTAATATATATATATATATATATCGTGCCGCCCAGATCACTAGATAAAAAAAAAATGAAAGAAATATGAAAAAAATTGAAAATAGAAGGAAAAAAAATGCAAAAAATACACCAAAAACCTTAAAACCCAATGTTTGATTTGGAGCCGCCAAGACCCAATAAAATAGAAAATTTCTATTTCAAAAATATCCAAAAATTACAAGCCTTGCCCCCAAAGGACTCGATATAAGCCCCCTAGTGCTCTTATTCTTTATTGTCTCAAAAACAAGAGCATCTAGTCCCTTTTGATTTTCTCTAGCCTTCTTCTTGACTATCCCTTCAGTTCTCGAGTAATCTTGAACTTTTCTTGAGTATTTAAAAGTCTTGAGTAACAGAGTTCTGCCGAATTTCAGAGGACTTCAACTGTTTTGCAAACTAAGGTGGAAGTGACTTTTTAAACCCCTATTCTACTTATTTAGTTTAATACCATGTTCGTGCATGTTTAATTTTAGTTTAGTAGCATATTTATTTTTGAATAACATGGTTTAAAAATTCAGATTTGCATGTATGTCATGTTAGTTGATCATGAAACCATGTCATGCTTAGGATATGCATGTTTAGGTTTATTTTAAAGCATGATGCATACTAAGTGTTTGCTTTCATGTTTTGAATGTTTATATGTTAAGCATGTTGAAATTATTTTTATTTATCTTTCATGAGTATAATTTATTTGTGATTCATGATTATGAGATTTAATGAAAGATTTTGAGATTAAGAACCACGTACTGTAATAATAAACATGAGGGTCACTATGTGCGTTCTTTACATGTGATTAGTTCACATGGGTGATGTCCCAAAATACTTGGAATATGGGTTAGTCCCTAAGTCCAATGAAACTTGGCATAAGAAATGTCTTTTCACTCAAGAGAGGTGTGTTGATAAAGAACATCAAGGGCTTTGAAGCCCTTTCAATCAAATTTACAACTATAAACAAAATATTGTTTGAAACGCCTAAGGATTTACAAGTGTTTGAATTTGAATGTGTTATTAATTCTAAATTAGTAATTTAGTGGGTTGAAAAAGATTCACTGGGCTATGTGTTCTCCCTTTCCCTCATATTTTTTAGGAAATTGACTTACATGAAGACTATGAATATTAGTTAAGTTTTTTTTATTTATTTAGAAAGTTTCTAATTTCTATGTAAGGGCATGTTGCCCATGTTTTGAATTTTTTGCTGTAATAGTTTTTCTTCAAGATTAAGTTAGCTACTCAATTTTATTCAGTTAATAAAGTTTATGAATTTTTTTATCTCTTGTATTATTACCCCATTAAATTCCTAGATTTGAGTTATATGTTCTTAAATACTATTAAGGCATGAAATAATTGAAACAGAAAGTCAAGTTGTGTACTTGTAAAGTAACACTAGCCCGACCTACGTTGTAGTATAGTCCAAATTGAAAGTCTCGGAGGTTGGAGTGTTACAACTAGGGTGCAGACATTTGATGCAACATGCTTTACTATGAGTACACAAAGTGGTAATGGTTTCAAGTTTGGTTCAAGCTATTTGGGTATTGATTTCGTTTGTTCATGTGTTCATTTTATTCATCTCTCCAAGCCTTATCATGCAAAAAAGGGTTGGGTCCATGATGTCTTAAGTCTCAAGGTCAAAGATATATATCATAGACTACGCATGACAACAATTATGCTTTCATGTAGATGTTTAAAATTTTTGTGTTTGGTTCTCCTTCCTCAAGCCATCACTTTTGACCATTTTTATGACATTTCAGTGGTCATTTTGGATACATTTTAATAGTTTGAGGTCCAAGGTCTAAGGTGATTAAGACAAGTTTGAAAATGATTCCATAGATGGTTAGTTATAAGATCCCAAATCTCAAATTTTTGGATGAGCAACCACGTAACTTTGAGCAGTTGGTTCTCTGTTTGTCCTTCATGAATGTGGGTCATTCTTAGGGCAACATACTTGAGGCAATAGTCACCTTGCAATGGTTTTTAAGGTCGTGTGTTATGTGGTCTAGGTTTTACATGAAATTTACCCAAAGTGCGTGGTAAAACACACCTGAATTGTCATGTAAAAGTGTGTGTTTTCATGTGTGTATGGAAATGGAATTGAAAGAGCAGCTAGGAATACTTACAAAGGTCCTTTGATGGTTGGTTTGAAACCCTCCCAAGCCACCAAAACACTATCCACATAACTCACCATTGCAAACTCTCAAACACAATGAAAACTTAGCAAAATGGTGCACACACTCACCCTTAACCTATTTATAGATAAACAGAATGGTGTGGACCTTGTAGGGTTTGTGGAGAAGGTTATGATGGCTCTCCATAAGTGCATGAAGGTGCTTAGCCACTCATTGGGGGGGGGGGGGTTTCATTACTTGGAGAAGATGAAGAAGCAATTAACATTGGATAGTGAAGAACACTATCCATGGTAACTCATGATCATGGTGGCATGACCAAGTTTAACCCATGATTATGAGCACATGAATGGGTTTGAGCATGTGATCTTGGCATTGTTTGAAGTTCTAAGTCTCCTTTTCACATTGGTCTATGACATGTCTAGTATTGGTCCCAAGGGTGATGGGAAACACGACCACTCAGCTATGTCTGTTGCAAAGCATTTTTGGAAAATGTAACACATTGCACATTGACTCAATGTACTATTCCCTATTTTTAAATCTTCTCTGCATCCTAATATTTCAAATCAAAGCTCGTCATCAAATTCAATTGTTTTGACCTCAAAAATATCTTCTAAAGTTTCTCTATTTGCATGATAATGTAGTCAATTTGGCATGTTTTGACTATGTTTGCTCATAGGTGACCGCAATTTATTCCTAGGTTAACTAAGGTTAACTTTATGACTAATTAAGGATCAAGATTTTGGAACATACATGGCATGAAAGTAAACTCCAAGTGTTCATATCTCGTACGAAAGGCTATTTTAGAGATGTTAGGCTCTTAGATGCTCAACTGATGTTAGTTAGATGTCAAAATCAATCTTAGAAAAGTACATAGCTTGTCTCAATAGCTCAAACAAGTCATTGATTCTTGGAAAGGGATACTTGTACTTAATGGTGGCCTGTTCAACTTCTTGTAGCCTATGTAGGGTAGCATGGAGACATCTTTCTTCTTGTCAAACAAAATTGAAGCTCCCCAAAGGTGACTCGGTCAACCTGATAAACCCATCTTCTTTAGTTCATCGGACTAAGCCTTCAACTTGACTAACTCAACTGGCACCATTGTTTATGGTGGAATGTAAGACTCATCCTTGGCAATAGCTTGATCTTGAACTCAACCTCTTTAGATGAAGGTACGCCTAACACTCATTAGGAAAAACATCCTAAAAGTTCCTCAGCACTAAGATGGAACTTGCACATTGCAAATAGTGGATGTATCATCATGAAGTAAAGTCTTGATGTCTCCTTTCTCTTGCATGCTACCTAGTAAAACTAACAGTATGTTCCTCTATACTCAATACAAATCTCCCTATATCTGCATCGGTTGTTTTGTTGGGAGTCTCATGGTAACTCTCCACCTTAGGTAATCCAGCTAGGCTTGATTGTATATGAGCCAGTCCACGCCCAAAATGACATTGTATCTGTGAAATTGCACCATCCACAAGTCGGTCATCAACATCTACTCAATCATCTTGAGGTCGCACGTACAACCCTCCCTAAATATGATTGTGGTATCAATAGGTGTGGAGATGGGTATGACATGACCTAATGGGCTTGTCACCAACTATAACCTCCTAACTATGTCCTCTGACATGAATGTCCTTGTAGCACCAATCATCTTGAGGTCCAACCACCTAATGTTCTCTGTGTCCCTGTGAGCCTCAACATGCCCAAGTTCTTTTGATTGTCTCTAAAACACTCGTTTGTTTCCAAATGGATGGACTGACTCTTAGTCTTGTACGTAAACTTGTGTGGCTGCATGTGCTTGAACATAGTCATCTAGGACTTAAACTCCTTATTTGTGATGATTGTGGGTGGCGTGAAAACTTTTAGAGGTGGCACAACCTGATGTGATCTAGGTGTGATCAAAGCTGGACATGGAGCAGCTAGGGTTGGTTGTGGTGCTTTGGCAGTCCACTGAGGTGTAATAATTGTTTATGCTTGCATCTATGATGCTATGAATGCCATAAGCTATTGTGTGAACTCAACCACCAATTTTTTCGTGAACCATATGGACAAAGGTAAATGACTTTGATGGAGAGATCTTAAAATCTAGTGTCTTGGCTTGTAAAGGAACATGTTGCTCCAAATTCTCTATTGAAGTGGTGGTGTGTCGGGTAACTCGTCTGTCCCACCATCTGTATTAAACATTACATTTGCAACCACATTCATTGTATTCACAAGCTAAAGGTGATTTCAACAATTAATTAATCAAAAGATTATCATTTCATTCATAAATTTGTCTTTCAAATATATAAACCATAATTTCATTAACATGGTACTATTTAGTGTAATATAGTCATGACTAATTGCCTAGGGAGAATTTGGATGCATCCTAAGCTACCCAAAGAATCTAGTGAGTGATCTCCTTTTCTATGATAATTCACCATAATTTGGCGCTTCCTCTTCTTTCTTGGCTACCATTATTTGTCGTACGATCTTTCTTGTTTGTTCAACAAGTCCTTCGAGTGTATCAAAAACTCATTCTTTGGGTGGTGGGATCTTTTTTCAAAATTTAGGGTGGAGGCCTTTAGAATATTTCTTCATTTCCTTAATTTTGTTGGGGATTTCTTTGATTATTTTAGGATGTCATCAGTCCATCTCCTTCCTTCGTTTGGAGTATCTCGCTTGCATTTTCTCAAAAAGTGCCTTGACGTTCTTTGGATCAATGTGAAGTTATTTGAACTTGCTCTTCAAATCTCTTGTTTGATGTTATCTACAGGTTTAATTCATTAGCCCATGAGTTTGGGAATTGGTGTCTAGGTTTTTCATAATTTCATTGTGTATACCATACATGCGAATACACATGCAAAGTTTGTGTCTCTTTCACCACATTGGATACAAGATTTTTGAGGTTTACCATATGTACATATACTTTAATATACAATACATTAAACATTCCAAAAATCATGCAACATGCTAGCATAGTGGAACTCTATGCTTTTGTCCTTTCCTGGGGGTTTTGAAATCTCATATTAATGTCACTTATTAGTTGGAACATCCACAAAGGATTGCCACCACATTGTAACCATTTCACAAATGTCCCGACAAATAAGGCCTTCCAAGCTCCCACACATCTGGAAGTCTCTTATTGACTGAATGCATGGTAATAATCTCTTCCAAGGTCCCTACTCATTCACCATTCATGGTCATTTGTTCATCAAGACTAAGCTTCCCCCACACCCCCAAATCTTTATAAGTCCCATATCAAGAGTAAACAAGGTACACATGCTCTTCTTGATCCCAAATTCGAAGCAAGCAAGGCCCAAGTAGCTTTAGTATCTCATTTGTTCCATATCAGGTTATGTTTTGACCCATTGATTTGTGTTCTCATCCCTTCTCTGTCTAAGGTATAGTATTATACCTTGAAAAAGTCTAACATCTAGCCCAATAGATCTAATACCTTTATTGTACCACAATCAAATGGTGTGGTGCATGGCTTTGTGCCCCCTTCCCCCTGGGCATAACACAATATGTTGTTTATTTGCTCTATTTGGAGACTTTCGGGCATCAAATTTAGATGTTTCAATCCTCATTTTGTTAGTCTTTCAATGATCTATGATACCATAGAGGTTTGGTTGCATGGTTCCTAAGGGTTTGAAATCAAATTGAGGGCTTTCCATGGTTGGTCTTGTGTTTGACAAAAACTGTCTTTCGTGTGGACCACCCATTTGTATTTATGGTTCTCACACCTTGATTCACTATTTCATGCTATTCTAGTAGCTTTCCAAAGGTGTTTCTACTTGTTTTCTAAGGGTTTAATGGTCAAAATTTCATACACCTAATATCAATTTTGAAAACAAGCCTAATGAAGGTTGATCATAAGGTCTTATGATCTAGAACTTGAATGTGTAACCACCTATTTATACAAACTCGATTCTTGGTCTACCATGGATGTATTTATGTTATGAAAAAGGCCAAAATCTATTTATGTATGGGTCCCAACAAGTTATGGCTCTTGGTTTGCAAAATGTCCCCCAAAGTGGCTGGCTAACCATGTCTCTATCATGAGCAAAGTGTTCATGACATAGCTTGATCTTCACTTATATGTAACTAGAGCTAGAAGGGAGTTTAAGAAAGCTTAAAATGGGTCCTTTGTAGCACTCCAAGGTTCTCCAAGTCTCAACAAGACCCTGTTTTTGTACTCACCCTTCTTTATTCTCTTTTGCACACTAAGAGAATGAAAATTCTCATCCTATCCTTCTCATTTTTCAAATTTTACTTTACTCGCGCAAGGGGTGAGATAGGAGAGTACTATGATCAAGGAGAAAATGCTTTCCATGTTGATTAGGTCATGCATGAGCATGTAGAAGAGCTCATGTTTCTCCTTTATAGGCCAATGGCACTTGCACCAAAGAGACAATGGGCAATTGCCACATTTTCACCATTTTTCTCATCATGAGAGTGGTAAATTCTTATCTCTTTCCTCTTGGCCAATCAACTTTAAGTATGTACTTCACAAGAATGCCACATGGCACGTCATGGACCCTTAGATTGGTGGGAATTTGGATGCAAAGTAGCCACCTTACAAAAAAATTAGTATTCTGGGCCTTTTGTAGCAATATAGCGCATTGCCCATTTGATGCAGTGTGTTACATCGTGAGTTCCCAGCCCACTGCCAGCGCTACAGTAGCATTTTAATAACTTTTGGTTTTTTTATTTTTTATTAATTCTTCTTGGCATTTTGAGCATTTCAACACAAAGCTCATCGTCTAATTCTATCATTTTGGCTCTACAATAAATTTCTAAACTTTGTCGGTGTATGTGTCCTCAAATGAATTATGGCTGAAATGTGAGAAAAAAGAATAGGTTTAACAAGAAGAAAAAGAAGAAAGGGACGTGAATTTGGCAGGAGAATCTAGGTTTTTTTTTATGGATTTACTATGACAATTTGGAGGAGTTTTTCTCATGTATAAGGTCAATTCTTTCTAAGGCCATTTCATGCGAGTTAAAGAGGATGGTAAGTCATGAAATTTGGTAGAGAGGAAGTGAATAAGTTGAGAGGAAGAGTGCAGAGAAGATGTGCAATTAGGGTTTAAGGGTGGGAGTCAACAACTTGGAAGGGTTCTAGTCATTTGGGATGTGGTGAGTTGTGTTTATTTTGTTTAATTTGGACAATTTATGCTTTGAAATTAACTAAACTAATTATCTTCAACCTTCTCTCTCTCTCTCTCTCTCTCTCTCTCATGTCCCAATTGATTAGTCAAGATATTCTTAGTTGTTTAGTTCAAATACAACACATGTTTAGTTTAATTAGGCATTGTTATGGTAAGATGGTTATTTGAGTTAGATTGGAATTTCTTTTAATGTAGCATCCCATTATGATGTGATTCCATGATCTCAAGGTTGTTTAACTAGTTAAAAATTGGGCTACATGGTAACCACAAGTCACTCTCGTATTAGACATGCCCTAGGCCCACAAGTCCCTATCTACTAATTAATTTGCACCATTGATTTGATAATTTCTTGATGCTTGTTGTGAGGTCTCTCTAATGGCTTAAGATTCAATCTCAACCACCATTTCATATCTTGATCTCAACTCATAAATTAACATGTGTTTGCACCGTCACATAACACTTGTCAGTGTGATATGGCATGTATTGTACACATGTCCCCATCTAGGAATACCACAAGTCACATTTTTTTTATTATACCCTATTTTTGTCATGTTAGTTTATTTTTGGCCAAATTCTGTGAGCTTGTATGGATCATATTCCATGAGAAATAATTATTTTACCCCTGAGAAGTAAAATTATCATTTTCCCCCTAGGAGGTCAAATTTTACTTGTTAGTCATAATAACCTTGTTATACTGTCTTATGTCTTTTAAGACTTTTAAATCTTATATTTTATATGATTTTGATGTTTATTTTCTTATTTTATCATTTTTAGATATTTACAAAATTTTTAACTATTTTTGTTTATTCACTATTTTATTAAAAATTTTTTTAGATTTTTTTAGTGCGTTAAATCTATTCCTTTAAAATAAATTTCGTCCTTGAAATATATAAAGAAAGTTACCTATATCATACGTCACTAGATGCCATCTTGTTTAGGTGCTCCTTGTAAAGAGACCTGAGTACTTGGTTCGCGTATCATTTTCTAGCTTTAAGGATGCCTCCTTTCTGCCATGATGCCTCAAATAACTAGTCAAACATCCTTGGTCCTCAAGCTTTGGACCTTGTGATCCAATATTTTAATAGCAACTTTATCAAATGTGGCATCATCCTGTACCTTTATCTCCTCCTAGTGAACGATGTAAGAGGGATCTAGCTCATACTTTCTCAATATTGATACATGGAATACATTATGTATAGAGGACTGTTAGCGGACTCGCAAGTATACGAGATCGCTTGTAGTAATATCCGGAAAGTCCGGGTATCGTCCTCAGGGAATACTAATGGTGGTTGAATTTTCTTTAACACCCAAGTTGACAAAGATCTCAATTTTATCAAGACAAGATTAAAAATAATTAAATTGATTGAAACTCAGAAAATAAGGTAAACAAGATGAAAAT
>JAJIYU010000885.1:0-42112 GCA_030144865.1 Tinospora cordifolia
AAAGGTGCCGCACAGGGGCAGCAACACATCGGCAACAGTTGTAGTGGCGATGATAGCAGTGGAGCATGGTGGAACACTTTCGATCGGCTACAACACCAAGAGAGTGACAAAGAAACTGATAAAAGTGTAAATATTTTTAAAAACTTGATATAATTAAAATTTTTTAAAAATAAGCAAATATTTTTGATAATATTTGTTTAAAAGTAACATTTTCTGTAATTTCCACTTGTTTTTGCTCCACCTATTCATGCCCAAGTTTCTAGTTTCTAGTCGACCCACATATTGTTCAACATATTTATGATTTTGCCATTTGTTTGGGCTGGACGTGAAGGGCTTTTTTGCTTTAGAATAGGCGTTGTTTTGTATTGGGCCTTTGGATGCTTTTGTTGGGCCGTGATTCTCTTGGGTTGGTCCCCATTGAAGTGTTGGGTTGTGTTGAATGTTTTGACCCATGTTGCATGTGTTAGGCCATTTGCTTGATCATATTTGATTATTCCTTCTTATGTGTACATATTCCTTATTATTCTAATCTTGCACCAACAAATAAAAGACCTTTTTTCGAGCATTAAATCACAAATATGAATGATAAGAATTAGATTAAAATTCTCAAAATGCATAAATACATGTAATATGAATATAAATAATCATGTACCTAATTATAAATAAATATGTTATGTTTTCTATTTAACTATACTAAATGTATATAATATATATATTATTAATATGTAATGCAACTGACAATTGTACACTATGTTTATATCTTGATTAATTTAGGAGCATGCTAGTGTATATATTTATTGTATTGATTGATTTGAATGCATCATGTGTAATAACCCAAGTTTTTGAAACATAAAAAAAAAAGTTAGGACTGCGGTTTCCAAATTGGGACTACGGTCTTGTGTGAAGTTGGTGGGGTATGCTGTGGGATCGTCGTCATGGTGTGGAGACCGTGGTCCTGCGATAAAAATTTCATAAAAGTTTGGCAAGAATGTGGTATCGTGGTCTTGGAATTAGGAAAGTTCTAGTATTGTAGTATTGGGATGCACGCCTGCAGTCTTGCAATTCAAGACCAAAAATAGAAACTCTGGGACGTTGTGTTATGTATACATATGAGTGTGCGAGAACCCTAATCGCACCAGTTACTTTGCAGCTACTCTTCCCTGCTCAAAAAACCGTAGCTGTCCTTGAAACCATCCTGTTCTACCACGCATTCTAGTTTGAGCTTTGACTTTTGTTTTCCTCCAACGGCCTCACAATAGAAGCGAGAAGGAAGCTACACCAAGAAGACATTAGGTAGACTTTGAAACTACGTTGTAAGCAACCATAAACTGTTTCTCTTTCAGAAGCACTCTAGATATGTTATAATCCTTTCTATACACTTTTGTTATGGGATACAAACGATTGTTATGGGGTCCAAATATTCTATACACTAGATCCATCCGCAAGAAGTTTCGACGGTGACCACTTAATGGACGTGTAACATTTCAGTTCTCGGTCATTCATTTCTGTCATGTCTATTACGCATGGAGAGACGTACCGTTAAATATCGGCACACATGTCATCTATTGAGAACCAGGACGTTATTCTATCACATTCAGTTATCATTGAACATCATTTGGACATACCAGATCTCATATAAATAAATCATCAAACTCTTGAACTCACCAAGATTTATCTCAACTAGAGACAATTTAAGAGATAATAAGAAACATAAAGTCAATAATTAAACCAAATAAAATTTGTCACAAAGTTTTCAAATAAGAGTCGAAAATATGGCCCATGTGGCCCAAAACCACATCGTAATTAACATTAACATAAAAAGTTACAATAAAAGGGAAGGGCATTCGCTCAATCTAAACCTATTTACTCTAATAATTAGAAGAAAATCGACTAACAACCTCAACCATGAGGTAATAGCTAAATCATCACATTCAACTCGAATCATCTTAAGGGTTACCTAAAATGAAAATGTGGGGTGAGCTCAAGAACCCAATGGATCATACACGGTACATCCATAATATTGTTCAAGTCCAAACATTAAACAAGCAAACTCTTGACATACATTAGGTGTTTCAAACATTTAGTTGTTCACCAGTTGTTAATTAGATCGAAAAGAATTTCCCTGGTGTTCTTTCATCATCATCACATCAAGGACACAAGAAAAATGCACTATATGTCAGATTTTTATGGGCTAATAGGGCACACCCATTACCCAACCCTAGAACTAGGGTCACACCCATCGCTCCATAACCAAAGAACTAGGGTCACACCCCTCTTTCTATCATCAGGAATTAGGGGCTAACCTATCATTCCATCTGCAAGAACACTCACAGTGATCCATCGTGGACCACAGCACCTGTACGTGGGTCAAATCTTAATTTATCTTTAATTATGATCATACAATCATTTATTCATCATGTTAAGCATGGAAAATAGAACACTTAATAATATTCTAATAAATCAAATAGGATAATAATTTAGTATCATTTCATAAAAACATGTAAACGACTAGCATTGATACATACATCATATTATGCATCATTTATGCCAACAAAAAACTCATAGTATCCAATCAACATCAAAACATACCTTAGCATGCTTCTAGGCATTTGGAGTAACATAAACACACATTACGTTGAACATTTTAAAACTCAAATAAGACTAGGGAGCAAGGTAATCATCTCCACCTATCTGTTTGTTTCCCTTGTCTTTTGCCTTGTTGCTCGAGTATGCCTGAACCTTCAAACTTTAAGGAGTAAAGTTATTTTTCAACATTTGTAGCAACACCCTAGCTTCATACTCTAATGATTTCCTTATCATAATAACGTATAAGGAGTGCAAATGAGTCATAATAGTTTAGTATTAGCATAGTTTCCTTCCGTGTTTCGCGAAAATCAAGTGTATGTGCAAAAAATACAGAAAAAAAGGTCTCAATTATAACCTGAGAGGTTCGATTGCATTGTTTTTGTTTCTCTTGTTCGCAATGATTCAATATACTAATATTCACCTCAAGGCATTTATCACAATAGAATTGAAAAAATGTATTATACCTTACTGTACATGTTTCCTCTTTGTTTGCCTCAACAAATGCATTTTAAATGGTTTTATGCCAAAGCAAAGTGTGTGCACTTAGAGAATTTACAACTGTGATTAAAAAAATGAAGGTTCTATACAAGGAATCAATGTTTACCTTATCTGCAATCCCGGAGCATGGTCGCATGTCTTAGTTAAGATTGACAAGTTTTTGTTATTACAAGACGAATGAGCGGCTCGATAAAACAAACCTAGGTATACGATTCGTCTATCCATAAAAATGGTTATTTTGAATTCTAAGTTGAGATACCGAAGTCCCACGTATGAGGGAAATGGGAAACGCACAAACAAAATGCGATTTTCCAGAATACCATGTGAGTACTACGGTATAGAACACGATAGCATAGCATGCACGTGAGAATAACCTCGCGTTAACGCACTAAAACTAGGGGTATCATAGTAACATGATGAAAGTTATGTTATTCAAGTTTCGTGTACACACCTTAACCCATTTGATTATCATATTATATATTGTTTAGTGAATAATTGTTCTGTGAGTTAAAAACTATGTGAATGTTTATACTGATGAGGATAATATACTAAATGATAAGGTTGAGGATTCAAAACTATACAAGGTGACTAGACGAGTGCCCAAGGGATACGAATAACAGGTGGATATGATTACTTTGCTCCCTAGTTTTATCCAAGTTCTAACGTTGAACATGATGTGTGTTTATTTTGTTATAAATCCCTAGAACCATGCTAGGGTGCATTTAGATATTAATTTGATATTATGATGCCTTTTGTTGGTACAATGATGTAGAACATGATTCTTGTGTCTATGCTCATTGTTTACTTGCTTTCATAACATGCGAAATGAATAATTATATATGTGACAGTCATGAAGTGATTATCAAGTTTGATTTACTCGAATGATATTAATTGTTCTATACACTCCATACCTAACATGATGAGACAAATGATTGTGTGATCTTAATTAAAGTTAAATTGTAACTCGAACCACATATTGGCGCAGTGGTCCAAGGGGGATCACTGTGGGTGTTCTCGTGAATGGAATGATGGATTAGTCCCTAATTCTCGATGATAGAATAATGGGTGTAACCCTAGTTCTTTAGTGATGGAGCGATGGGTGTGACCCTAGTTCCAAGGTTTGGTAAAGGGTGTGCCCTAATTGCCCTTAAAAATCTAACATATAGTACATTTTTCTTGTTTTCTTGATATGATGATGATGAGAGAACATTGAGGTAAAGCCTTTCGATCGAATTAACAACTGATGAACAATTGAATGTTTGAAACGCCTAATAAATATAAAATGTTGCATGTTTGATATTTTGACTTGAATAATACTATGAACGTACTGTTTTTTATCCACTAGACTCTTGAGCTCACCCCACATTTCTATTGCATGTGCGCTTTGAGACGATTCGAGTGACAGTATAGTTGGGTACTGTTTGATGGTTGCAGACCTCATTGTGGAGGTTATGATTTGACTTACTTTATTTCGGTTCATGAACAATAGTTGAAAAGGGCATATAACCCTTTTAAGTTATCTTTGTGTTAGTGACTTTAACAATTGATATTGAGCCACGTGGGCCTGTTTTCAAACTATTACTTGAATACTTTATATCTAGTTTTATACAGTTTAATTTATAAATTTTGATGAGATTTATTATGTTTTATCTCCTATTTACATCTCTTGGTGTGTCCATGAGACTGATAGATTATTCACATGTGATTACAATGTTGAGGAGACGTGTCCGACAATAGAATCAGTAACATCCTAGTTCTCGGTGCTTGACACGTATAGTGTTTTGATGATATATTTAATAACTTATGGGAATGTCTCTCCATTCATGACCCCGATGTGATAAAACGAAATGACCAGAATTAGAATGTTACATCATGCGTGATATAATACGTGTGGATATATTTTGCATGTTCATTAATTGTTATTAGCTCAAATTATACTTGACCATGAATGGATGCTTATTCATAAAAAATATAATTATGTGTGACTGCATGATATTGATCTTATTATGTTATATGCTTCATAATATGAGTTGTGTACTACACTAAACAAAAGATAATCAAGAGTTGAACCACGTGCCGGGGTGAGGACCAACAATTAGGGGTCATTGTGAGTGTTCCAAATATTTGATAGATTTGGCTTTGGCCAATTGATAATCGATCACATACATGATCGTTAATTTTGATTTTTGTAAGACTGATGTAATAGTTGGACATCTTGGGATGATCGTTAATTTTGATTTCTATTGGATGATTGACCATTTGATGTCATCTTGGGATGATCAATCTCTCGGACCACAAAAGGACACCAGGGTTGAACCTTTCAGTCTTAACAATAATTGTAAACAATTTAATGTTTGAATTGCTTAATGATTGATAAGTGTTTGAATGTATGATATATTGACTTTTATAACGCTTATGATATGCTGGTATGATCCACTAGACTCTTTGAGCTCACCTCTTATTTTCTTGGTGCATCACAATACCAAAGCTTTGGAAGGTTTATTACTCATTGTGTAGGACTATTTTATTTATTTTGTTAGGGGTCGAATGATAATTCATTAGGATTCTTATTATCGTTAATGTCTAGTTGTGAAGGCCATAAAGCCCAATTTGATTTATGACTTTATTTTAGAGTCAGAATATTTTTATTTTTGAACAGTTGAATGTTAGATATCAAGGATTGTTTTAATAAAATAATATTTCAGTAGATTTATGTGTATTTAGAATGCCTAAGTTATAAATAGGCAAATCCATTTGTTTATATTGATAAAATATTATTTAGATGCTCTAGACACGTCATTCGTATTGATTAAAATTTATATAAGTTAAAAGTGATAATGACTGCTTTATCACTTATTGAGATCTGTGGTACAGATTGTTGACAGAGAATATAAGTATCACACTCATCCCTTGAGGACCTAAATTTTTGTAATTGGAGAAATATTTTGTTGGTATATCAAACAAGCGCAATTCATGAAATTTTGTCTGCTATTGATGGGTTTCAAAAGGTGGGGTGTTACGTGATCGTACAAAGACATCATTATATTGCCTTAAGAACAAATATAACTATTCTATTAATGTGTATTTTTATAAGTATTGAATTTGATTGTCTTAGTTTGGTCATTTATGATCAAAATTTCTATGTATCTATTTGATGCTTCAAAACTTAAAATGTCCTCCCTGGGCTCTATATCAACGGGAGATTGCTAGTTTAGTTGCATCAACTGTTTTTGGTTTGTTAGTATATACATGTGCAACAACCTTTGCTCCATGGCTGCTATGTGAAAGTTTTCTTAACTCTTCCTAACTTCCTCTCACAAGACCTACCCCTAGCTTTGTTAAGAACTTCAAAGTTAGGTGAGAGGTAAACGCAAATATGTAAAGATTGTTGAGTAACAACATTTGAAGCATAACATTATAGACAATTGGGTAGTTTACCATAATAAAATTGACTGTCATCGTTCCCTTTTGCTTTTGGTTTCCTTTAGTAGCCAAGATGGTTATTGACATCATATTGTCTCACATGAAACCAATATAAGGCACTTCAACTAGTGTAAGCAAGTTTTGAGATAGTCCCAACTTCTTGATTATTGATCAAAATATAATATATGCAAAGTTGCCATTGTTAATAAGCATTCAATGTACCTTTTATTAGTCATTGTCACGGTGGCCAACAAGTGTTCAACTTGTGAACAATCTGATTTACTACAAATTTTATTTATTTATTTAGAAAAAGAATAATAATATGCATGTTCTTTTATTTATTTATATAATAACTATTACGTAATTCATAAGTTAAAAAACTAAAAAATAGAGCGGACAATATGATTCTCATACATACAATTTTCATATTTATTTTGTGACAGTATATATAATAACAAGATGACGAGAAATGAAAGAAGTAAACAAGAAGATGATATAATAATGTTATTCATCATCTACACCGTGATTTACATAATACGTAGTTCATGAGTAATACGCTCAATACTGAATAGAAACGGTGAAATACTACTAACATTAAGACACTAGTATGAAGAGTCTGACACACATTGTCATGAGCAAATGCGTATGATGAGAATTCCATTTCGCAGGCTATGTAATACTCTACGAATATATGGACTTGTTGATAGTTGTCATGTTAAAGTTGAAGAACAAGTAGTTATATTTCTTATGACAGTTGGGCATGATCAAAGAAATAGATGAGCGACATTTACAATTATTCATTCTGGTCACACAATTAGTCGTTATTTTCACAAGGTTATCTGAGTGCTTCTTAAAATGTGTAAAGATGTGGTCAAACCAGCAACTAAGGACAATTCTCCACAAGATAAAGCTACAAAAAAAATATTGTTATCAATTCGTTGAGGTAATGAAATTATTATTTTAATTGAAAACTTAAATATTTTTTTAATGGTCTCATATTCATTATATCACATATCTTGTTATATAGGGTGTTGCTAGTGCAATAGATGACACTTATATCCATACAGAAGTACGTGTCATTGAACAACCTAGGTATCACAATAGAAAAGGTGAAATACGACAAAATGTTCTAGTAGCATGTACATTCAATATGAAATTGATGTATGTCCTTGCCCATTGGGAGAGTTCAGCACATGATGGTTGCTTGTTACGAGATGTTGTTAGAGCTACTAGAGTTGGTATATAGACTTATTGTGCCATCAGGTGACACATTATATTTTAATTTGAATAGATAAGTAATAATCTTACAATAAATATGCTAACACTAATTTTTTTAATCTAATATAGGCAAATATTATCTAGCCGATACAGGTTTTCCAAATGCTCCTAGATTTTTAATACCTTAACGTGGTACAAGGTATCACCTAAAAGATGAAGTTGGTCACAAACCTAAAAATGGTAAAGAATTATTTAATTATCGTCACTCATCACTATGTAATGTCATTGAAAGAACAATTGGGCTCTTAAAAAGAAAAAGCTTTGCTTATTTGAGAAACTCGCCATTTTTGGATATAAAAACCTAATCTATGGTCATCTTAGCTTGTTGTACAATACATAATTTCTTGCTAGATATTGACCCTAAAGATTTGTGTCAAGACGATAAAGATATTGAAGAAGTGGAACATGATGACGTAACTACAAATGAGAAAAATATTTTGTTTCAACCATCTTTAACTTGGATTGCGAAACAAGAGGCAATGGCAAAGTTAATGTGAAATGAATACTACTATAATCAATAATTAAATTTCTATCAATTCACATTCTATTGTACGAGGCTTGCTTTTAATGTATTTATTTAACAAATGTTTGATTATTATGTTAACAACCAATTTATGTTATGAAATTTATAATTTCTTTTTTTGTCCTTATATCATTTATTAATTTCTTATTTTATTTCTTAGGATGGATGAATCATTTTCTAATTACAAAAGCGATTGTACTAAAGGAAATAGTAGAGTACAAGGTAGATGGAATGATAAGATGGATAAAATATTAATTAATGTATTACTTGAAGAACATGGTTTGGGTAATGTATCTGATAATGGGTGGAAGCCCAAAGCATTTGTCCGTGTTTGTCAAGAAATGCAAAAAATATTGGGTCAAAAGTAACTCTTGCAAATATTCGTTCAAGGCTAAAAACATTTAGATCAATTTATTTGTGTGCGAAAGCCGTGATTTCTCGAAATGGTTTTGGATGAGATTTGAAGACACAACGGGCGATAGCTGAGGAGTTAGCGTGGAATGAATATCTTGAGGTATTTTATTTTAAGTGTAAATATCAATGTAACTTTTTTTAAAAAATATTGTAATTTATATATTTTTAATAATCTTGTTCTTTAAATTATTTTTCTTGATGCAGAAACATCCAGATAATGCTCAATATCGTACAAAATGTATACCAAACTATGATGATTTGGCTATCATTATTAGTAATGAACAAGCAATAGGAGAAAGAGGAACGACAGACAATGAAGTTGACTTAGAAATGTCTTCGTCTGACAAAACTGGTAATAAACTTTATTTTTAGTAAAATTTCCTTTCATTTAATGTAATACCCTAAATTCTTTGTACTCAATTAAATGAAATTTATCATTTATTTAGTGAAATTTGGGTGCAAAATGAAACTAAGCTCATTTCAGAGCTAAATCCGACAGGTTCCAAAACTCTCATTTAGTGCCCCTTAGAGTCCCAAAACAACTTGAAATGAAGTAATGTGACCAACTAAGTGAACAACATATCCAAAAATTAGACAATTGGTCAAGGTTAAGATTTTCATTTGTCAAATGCCCTTCAGGAGGTCTAAATTAGAAAAAATTGTCATTTAGGGTCTTTCAGGGGATCGAAATGATCTGAAATGATACAGAATGACATGAACTAACAAAATAAATGACATATCTAAAAATCAGAATAATTGGCCAAGATTTAAACTTTTGTTTGCTTAGTGACCACAGTGGGTCTTAAATAAGAAAAATTTTTAAAGAAAAGTCATCTAGGGCCAAACCATACCTTAAAATAAACATTAGGTTCATCTGATTCCAAAACTATAAGATATAAATCATAATTCCATGTAAATAAGGAGATATTAATTTTTATTTATTTTGTGAACCCATAAATGTAACACCCCAATTTTTCGATTGGATGTCCTCCGTTGAGAATCGGAATGTACTTGAAAACAAGATCTTTCTCTTCAAATTCGAATCCATGATAACTATTCTCGAAGAAATGTATTTGAAAACATAATTCTATAGAAGACAACAGTTTAAATTAACTTTCACTGTGTTCACCGAATTTTCAGAGTTAAATAAAAACAAACTTATATTGAAAATCATAAATCATAAATTACGAATTATGCAGCGGAATTACTTCAAAATTTCTATTAAAATAGTAAATGTTAAACATACAATATCGTTTGATAACATGAGCAATTGAAGCAAAACCAAAATAAATACATGTAAATCGGTTCAATAAAATAAATATAATATAACCTCTAAAGCCTCCTATCCCGGACGACCTCCCCCCATGAAGTGTCCAATCAAAAGTGCGAGTCTCTTGACATAGACTACTGTGCATTACGTCCAAGTGTTCCAAAAAAATGAAATGGGAGTAAACTCAAAAGCTCAGTGGATCATTCCTGCACATCACACACATTATACAAACCCAATCTAAAACATTACAAACACTTTCGAACATTAGACGTTTCAAACATTGATTTAGGATTGGTCGAAGTCTAACACTGGAAGAGGGTTGAAATGCCTCTTGGTATTTCCCGTGATCCAATCTAATCTTAGAGGGTCTCAATAACCATCTAAAATCAGTCATATCTCAGTATCACAGTCTAAGATAGTGTACTTACTGCGGCTCATATGGTCTCCCAAAGACATCGAGCTGTCGCAGGCAACTCAAAGGCTGGAATACATACGATCCGCCTTGTAGCTCATCGATCTCAAGCAGTGTCATATAGGAGATATCACCTTGATCCGCTTCAGGCTCGTTAATTACACCGCTACGTGGATTCTTAATAATCCTTCGTCTTATTTTAATTTTACAATCAAATTCAATCACATCAAACATCACACAATACAATAGAAAATAAATCAAATAATGCATACTATTAAAAATGACAATTTACATGAATAAAGATGAAATCTAAGGGCATGTTTTCCTATTTATGCATGCAATAATTAAATAATTATTCATCACACATCATTAAAGCATACCAACAATTTCAATTAATTTCCTAATAAAATTCTAATAACCTAGAATTATTCAAACAAATGTTTTGAATTTAAAATCCATATAATACGTAAGAGAAAGGAAATCACGTTCACAAGATTTTGCCAATATAAAATTTGTAATTCAATAATAAATGGGATTCACAATTTCCCAATTCATATTTAATTTTACTTACAATATTTTTAAGCTTAAATAATTTGTAAAATAATTTTTTTTGAAGTCTAAATAGTTTCAAAATTTATTATAAAGTTTAAATATCAATTTCGACTATTTTTGAGTTATTTCTAAATTCTAGAATTTCATATAATTAAAATAAAATAACTTCTAAGTTATTCGAATTTCTTGATCTGAAATTAAAGCTTTAATAATTGATTTTCAACCTTCTACGATCTATTTACTTCTAATTAATTTATGTAGTGTCGAACAATTAATTTAAAATTACTAAGACTCGAATTTGGGTTCCAGAAATAATTCTTGTGTTCCATAAATCTCATTCTAAATGAAACAAAGTTTTTATCTCACTTACAAATCTCCACAATTTTAAATAAACTAATTATATTGTAATTAAATTAGTTACGAACAAAATAAGACTTCTAAATATTATAAGTTTAATTTCAAGACTTAAAATTTTATTCTTTTTTTATAAAAAATTTAAAGCTTCCAAGAGGTTTATTTTTTTATTTTTTTAATTAATTAAATTAATTTGATTTTAAATCTCTAATATTATATAAAACTATTAATGTGTTAGAAAGCTATTTTTCCAATCCTAATTTAAAAGATTAATTGCTCTAATTTTATTAGATCAATTAATCCATATGTCCAATCATTAATAAATAATCTAATATTAAATTTATTTAATTTAAATTATTAAATAAATATTCTAAACTAATTTTCATAATTAACTTAATTAATTTTTATTTGGATAAGAAGATTTTGTTATTTCCTATTTGTATCTGGTTTGTAAATAAAATTAGATTTCCAATATTCAAAACTTCGAATTTCTTAAGCTTTGTCATTTATATTCTAAGCACTTATCATAATCTAATAGCATCAAATTTAATACTTCTACTCAAATTTTTATAAAATTTTAAATTTCTGATTTCGTTTCTCTTTTCGCATTTATAATCAACTAACAATAAAATTTATATTATCTAATATTTAAACTTCGAAATATACCTCACGTCATCTTTTTCGTGCAGATCACAGCAGCTCGTTCGTCTCTCATGCTGCAGCTGCTATCTTCATGCCCAATTACGAATCACTCACCGGTTGCCACACACCTTCATTACAGTTTCATGCTCAAATACGACCAGTAGCGACAACTTAACAGATCGTGGTTCCTCTTTCTTATTTCTATTCGTACTCACACCCAACTGTATGCAAAATTCAAGTCTTTTTCTTTTTCGAATCATGGCCAGCAACCACAAAATCAAAAATCCAACATCAACCTAATCACGTTCATCTTTTCATTTTTTTTCTTTCTGATTTTCATTTTCTTGTTTGATCGTCTTCATTCAACTACAAAAACCCACATCAAAGCCCCAACTCATGCCACCAGCAAGCTCCAATTTCTTCCTCCTTTGTTTTAACAACTGTGAATCAAAATAAAACAAAAAAACCAGCTGCTGTTGCTTCGTCAATTTCTTGCTAAACGCCTCATCCAAACCAAAAACCAGATTTCTTTGGGTTTCTCCTTCATCAAAATAATGCACCAACCCAAAAAGTTTCCCCATTTCATTCATCAAATTCATGGATTCAAAATCACACACACACCTCATATTCTTCATTGTTTTCTTTCCATAAACACACCACAACCTTCATCTTCTTCATGCTTTGCTCATCCGAAAGGCACCAAATTTCCCAAAAACCAAAACCCCAAACCAGATTGCCCACTTCCGTTCCATGTTCCTG
Organism: Tinospora cordifolia; assembly: GCA_030144865.1. Lineage (NCBI taxonomy): Eukaryota > Viridiplantae > Streptophyta > Magnoliopsida > Ranunculales > Menispermaceae > Tinospora > Tinospora cordifolia. The sequence goes on from JAJIYU010000885.1 coordinate 12,712, forward strand.
AATGCAAATCACAACCCCCTTTTTTCACCTTGTTTCTTTCCTCTTCTCCAAAGCACAATTCGCAAACCTTGTTACTTCTCTCCTTCGTGCGACTAACAAATACAATCAGTTGCTCTTCTTCTTCGATTCCACGGACAGCCACCCAAAAGTTGGAATTTTCTGCAATTTTCCTTTGTTTTCGTCCACGGCCAGCCACCCTCCTTCTTCGTCTTGCAGCAGTTGCAACTCACGGACTTGATTCACACCATAGTTGCTTCGTTTCAAACATAAATCACATCTTCTCTTCTTCAGACACACTTTGCACAGCCAAATCGAACAAAAACCCAGTTTGCACCAGGTCGTGATTTCCAAATTTCTTTCTTTTTCATTTTCAAGCCCTAAATTTTGATCTTCTTTGTTCTTGTTGATCGTCCCAAAACAGAACATCTATTTTCTTCCTTTCTCCATTTGTTTTGGTTCTTCATCTTTCATGACCAACTTCGGCTCTTAAAATGCTTCAATCATCTAGACTTTTCGATCTTTCACCGCCCAACCTCGATCCATTTTTCCACCGCCAAACCAGGAGTTTCTGGTTCGACCTTCAAATTTCCAGATTTCCCACATTTTCTTCTTTTTTTTTCTAATTGTTTTTTTTTTTTTTTTTGGCTTTGAAACTTGCAAAAATAGTTTTAAATGGTTTTTTTTCCTCAATTCAAATAATCTATTTATTTGTTTTATTTTTTCTTTTCAATCAATTTTAAAGTCTATTCTAAAATCTATATATTCATTTAATTATTTAAATTTTTTTATTATTTATTTCATAATTCTCTTATCGACGGGTTCGCACGCATCGCAATATTTTTATTTATTTTTTAAAGCATAATTCTAGACATATATTTAATAAATATTATTTTTACTTGATTTATTACTATTTATTTATTTATTTTTATTATTTATTTAATATATTATAAATTTTAAAATCTATATATTCATTTAATTATTATTATTATTATTTTGTAAAAACTATTATTAATTTTTTTTGTTATTTTATTTTAAATTCTCATTTTTTTTACGAATAATATTTTATTTGATGTTTACTAGCGACATAACGTGCTGACAAAATTCTGGGGTGTTACAATAAAGTTATGACCACCCTTAACATGTGCAAGTGACATGGGTGAAACACCATGATCATGTGTACCTACCTTACCAAAAGCTCCATGGAACGTGTCCATTATTTGAATCATTATAAAATGATCTCATGTTCCATGCAAATGATACAATACACCTACATTAGTAGACGTTTTATATGGTTTAGAAACCATGAGACATGATTCCATATACACCCCCACTTGATTATGTACACCTACACCCACTTAAGACAAATCGACCCAACCATGTACATGTGTGTGTGCAAATAGGTGAGCAACCCTATTTAGATAGTTTCTTGGAACCAAGATGAACATCTTTGACTATTATATGGCGTCCTCTCAAATTTGATATTGTACACTAATGCTTGATGTCCAAGAAATAAGAGAATGAGAAAGTATTCCTTATGTGTTTGTGTGATGAGCAAGTAAGGAAACCAAAAAAGAAAGTCGTCATGAGCACATATGGGACGTCCCATTTGAATTAGAATATGATTTAAACCTCTTTTATGTTTACATGTAGTTTAGAAATAAGATTGTGCTTATATCTTTTGAATTAGAAAGTCATAGTGGTCTCACTTGCCAACCATGAGCACACTTGCCCTCTTTATGCAAACCATCCCCTTATGAGTTTGGAAATATGCCCAAACGTGGTGAGCTGCCCTAGGTGCCCCCTTGTGCTCATGAACACTTATAAATACTCCCTAATGCTCACATTCATCTCATCTCAAAGCAAAAAGTTGACACTTCCCTTTTTGCTTGTTCTTGCCCTCTTCTTGGCACCTTTTCTTGACACCTCTTCTCACACTCTTTTCTCTCTTGTGTGAGAAGTTTTTATTTCAATATTTTAGAGAGTTGTTAAAATAGTTTTGTTGGTGATTAGAAGTTCTTGAAGTTCTGAAAGTGGTAGATAAAATGAACTTTTGCTAGATTCTACAAAAAAACTCGGATTAAGGTGAAGGAGATTTTTTGAACTTCTACTTTGCTCTTTCAAATTTTTAACATGTTCATACTTGTTTAGATTCTAGTTTTTAGCATGTTTAATCATATTTTAATTTTAGTTCAACATTTTTTTTTATGTTTTAATCACTCACGAAAGCATGTAATGCTTAGAATTCATGTTTAGGATTTAATTCAATGTTTCAAGCATTTTATGTAATGTTTTCATGTTTTTATGGTTATTTAAAATTATGATATTTACATTTTGAATTTTTTTTATGATTATATAATTCTTAAATATAAGAAATTGAAGATAAGAACTACGTATTATCATAGTGACCCATATGAGTGCTATGAGTGTTCTTAACTCATGCTTGGAGTGTGTGGTTGCGGGACGCAACTAAGGGATACTTGGTATGTGACATCTAATAGAAAGTGACAAAGAAATGTTTTTCCACCCTAAAGAGGGGTATTTAAATTAAGAATATCAAGGGAACAAAACCTTTTTCAGTCCTAACGTTAACTACAACCAAAAAGTTGTTTGAATCACTTAATGCATGAAAGTGTTTGAATTCAGACGTGTTATTGATTTAAAATAGTAACTTAGTTGTTTAATGAATGATCCACTGGGCTATGTGCTCATCCCTTTATTTTATTTTTCAGGAATTTGAAATGCATGATCAAGCTTGCTACGGAATTAGAAAGTTTATTTTTAGAAAGTTTTTATGTAAGGGCATATTGCCCAAATTTTGAATAAATACTTCGGCTAAATTTTTGTTTTAAATTTTAGAGTTATATACTCTTTTTTTTATTGTATGAATTCAATAATGTATTTATTTATTTTATTTTGAATAAATAAAGAGTTTGAAATTTTATTCTATTCACTTGTATTATCTTGTTGAAAATAAAACTCAATGAAAATGTATTTATGAGTATTTAAATAAGTGTTAGAATAAAGAAATTGAGATGTAAGTTGTGTACTTGTAAATGTAACATATGACTCAGCCTGCCTTGTGGTCGAGTTTAAACCTGTCTCTAGGAGGTTAGGGTGTTACATTTAACATTTTTAATTATAATTTCTTTAATTTAGGTAATGTGTGCTATGATGACTTGGATGAACTATTTGAAGATGATAATGATCTTAATAGAAGAGATTCTTTACATGAACATCTTAGTAGTATCATCTTCAATGTCACACAATGCAACTAGTAGAAAGAAGAGAAAAATGTCATTTGACAATTTAATGGACCAATCTATTCAAACATTGGCTACAACATCTTCTAGTTTGGTAGCTGCTTTAGTACGCACTGATAGAACCCTTATCTCAAATGAACTAAATCAAGACCTAGGTCTTAGCCAAGATGATCTTTTTGATGCTATGGACTATCTTGGTGAAAGACCAGATGTTGTAAATATATTTTATAATATTAGTAAGGATAGAAGAAAAGATTGGCTCTACAGACGTTTAAGCGAGAGTAGTAGAGAATAAATGATCTGTATAGATTTAGGATTGTTTTTTTTATTAATAAATCAATTATGAATATGGAAACTTTTTATTATTATTATTATTTAGACTTTTGAAATATTGCATTAACATTATAGTTCCAATTTTTTTTTTTAAATAGAACTTGAATATGCAAAAATATTTCATCATAATTTGATTGGAAAACATAAGGTGATGATAATATAAATTATGTATAGTTTTTAATTTATTATATATTTTATTCTATATAATAACTTTTCCTCACTTATTTTCTCACTTGCAAACAAACAATGACAAATATGTGAAATGTTTTCTCTAACTGAACCAAACAACTATGAGAAAGTTTTCTCAGAAAAATTTTCTCGATAAAATGTTATTTTTGTAAGAAAAATTTTCTTATGAGTCAAACACAGTCTTAGTGTCAAGTTAATAAGACAACTTAAAGTTGGACTGTTATTTTTAATGATAGATAATTCCTAATGCTTAAGCCAATTGGTACCACCCTAGTGTTAAGTTGTTGTCTAACATCCTAATGTAGAGTTATTATGCGTTTGCGTGTCTTTTACTTGCATTTTAGGTCGTTGCGACCTGGCGTTGGGGTGTAATGGGATCCCATGTATTACTACATGTTATACCATATGTAAAGAAATGAGCTTAGTAGCTTCTAGTTTTGTTGGAAAAAAAAAAGAAAAAAAAGAAAAGAAATGAAAAAGAAAGGACACATTTATATATTAAGGGGAATAGGTGGTGACTCGAACTTTATAATCGAAGTCCTAGGCAGAATCTTAAATATTATTGATTTTAATAAGGAGGTTGGCTTCTTTTCTTAAATATCAATCTCATATCTCTCAGTACCATCGACGAGTTCTTCCGCTTGCTAGTTCAAAGAAAAACAATTCCTCCCGATTGCTTAACATTGTTCGCCGTTTTTCTTTGATGATTTGATCTTTAGACAGTCTTCGGCGATCTGAAAAGCAGCGAAGGTCAGGTGATCACGGTGAAATCTTGATCTCAGAGTTATAACTGATTAGCTATTTGTCTCTGTTGATCTCCTTTTCGGTTTTTATGGCTCTGCTCTATCTCGTGGATTTTCTCGGACTTTGAGTTCTACATGGGCTTTCGCTGCTATGAATATGATTAGCCTTGTTTAGATCTGGTTGACTTGGCTGATCTGGTGCATTCTGGGTGAAATTTGTATTGGAGAACCTGGGTTTGTTGTTTTTTATTTATTTTTATTTTTATTTTTAGTTTATTCGTCTGTTGGTCTGTCATGTGCATGAACTTGAACAATGCTTAAAAAATGCTCAAGTGTGTCAGTGGAGTAACTCATCGCCTTGAGAGACCATATGCAGCGAGTTTTCTGTTTGGATATATAGGGAGATCTGGTTTTTACATTTTTTTTTTCTTTTGAATGCTAGTGAGAGTAGAAATCCCTTTTGATGGAGTGGGACCAGGATCATCATAGTGTTTGTTCTGGAAGTTAAGAACTTTGCCTTCATTGCTTCTCTTTTGCAAATATTGAAGATTATGAAGAACAAAGGCATGGATTGATTGTGTTGCTATGAATTTGAAAATGTAGATTGTAGTTATTTTTTATTTCATGTTCAAGATTTTTGTTGGAACTCAGGTACAATATAAAGTCCTTGGGTGCACTTAGGACAATATTGGTTTATTTGCTAAATGATTGTGGTATTCCCTCTCCATGTTCCACAAAGGAGCCTTTTGTATCCTATGAACCAGTCCTTAATTTTGTTTTCATTGTGCCACCTATATGGTTTAAATCCCATTATTTGGGTGTATTATTTATTTAGTGGAAAGCTAGAGTCTATGAACTTTATTTAGGCTAGGTAAATTGAGGCAATTGATTAGATAACTGAAAGCCAATTACTGGCTATCTTTTGCTTTTCAATGTCCAAGTTTTTTAATATGAAGTTGGATTTGTTTTTTAACTGCACGAGACCATATTCTTGACCGTAAGATAATTTTTTTTCCTCCCCACTTCATTGTGTCCACGCTTGGTCAAAGGCGATATTACATTTTGCGTGGATTTAATTGTTCTAATTCTCAAGTGCTTGGATAGTTCTATAACCTTTTCCTTTTTTGTTTGTACGTTCTTATAGGCATAACATTTTTGTTCAACAACTGAAAATGACGAGCTTTATCTTAGCTAGGTACTTGAGTATGCATTTTAGACTGTTCACCATGTCATCAAACATTACAAGAAGTTAAAGCTTGTCCTTGAGTTGTTATTTATTTAAAAATCATAATATTTAGCTCTTCATGTGCAAGTGATTGCATGGAGATGTTTTGTAAGTCACTCATATTTGTACAACAAAACTTTTTCTAGAACCTCACTGTAAGATCTACTCTAGCTTTTAAAGTTTTAGCTTAGATTATTTTTGGAGAATCATGTTGTAGACATTTTGTTAGTTTAAAAGGTTTGTTCTTTCATATGGTCCAAGATTTTAGGGACACTCCTATATTAACCTGAACTAGCTACTTTCTCCTGCAATTAACTTTCCCCATGGATTGCAAGTTTTTAGGGCAGATATGTCATAGATCATTAGATTGATAGAGTTCATCAAGTTTATTGAATTGAACTCCAAAAGGATGGATTTGACAAATGTGATGTAACATCTGATGAATGCATTTATAGTGTTCTTTGTATATGAGAGTGGATTGATATTATTGGAGGAGTTGCTTTAGGTTTCAAGGAGTCTTGTCAAGAATAGTGCCTTGAAGGGCATAGGTGTATGGTTAGATAGTTGATAGTGATGGAATGGGTTGATTAGTTTTGAAAAACTCAAGATAATGACAATAGGTTCCTTTATTGGGTTTCGTTTATTTAAATTTAATTGACTCTTCTATATGAGTTTTTTAGATAGATGTGATTGTAGGGGTAGAAGGAGCAGAGATAGATAAAATTCATGAATGAAACATTGGAGAATGTAATTATGGGAGCAAATATTATATTATATTGTATTTTTAAGAGTTAGGGAAATTGTATTTGGAATCTATGAGGAAAGATTGGCTGTGTAAATGAGGGTTGCTGTGCTAGGAACTATTTTATTACTTCTTATTCTTCTCAACTTTGTCAAATACTTTATCCCAGTTCCTTTTTAAATGTAGTTCAATTTTATCTCTTTTTATAAGCACAATTAATTATTATTCAGTTTAAGCTTTGGTTTATTAAATCTAATTTATAAGCTACAATAATGTCCAATTGAGTAGATGTTTTAGAAGAAGAAAAGACCCTCATTTAAATTCATAGTACGTTGATGATATTGTTTCCTAACATTAGAATAACCTTGCAACACACATTTGAAGATCCCGAAGTTAAACCTCCTTGTATTCTACTTGCCCGAGAATTTTAGAGGCATAAACTCTTAAATAAAAAACTTAGGTTTCACAATATTTCGTGGTAATTATTATCAAACGTTTGAAGAAGCCTTTGTCTGGGTGAATTGATTAATTTTGTCAAATACATTTTAGTTTATAGTTTTATGATATTCAACACGATTCTTCGAAATGATTCTAGTTTTGTGATGCTTGCATGATTTAGAATACCGGGGCATTTGGTATTCGAGGATGACCTAATTCCATCATTATGGTGGGGGTCCATGATTAGACAAAACACACATACAAATAACTAGTGTTGTCAAGGCGCTGCCTAGGCGTCCAGGCCCCCTCAACGCCTAGGCCATTGCCTAGGGGGGGGGGGGGGCTAAATTTTTAAAAATTAGGAGGGCTTTTAATTAATTAATTAATTTTTTAAATTTTAACCTAAATATAATAACTTTGTGTTCAAACCTCTCCAAGTTAAATGACTCAAACCACCTCTGGTGATCATCTTCGAGACTTCGACGATCATCTCTGACACTCCGGCGAGCAACTCCGACTTCTTCTTTGGTGAGCGACTCCGGCGAGTCTCTCCATTTCATTGTGCATCTCTCTCCCTTTCACTCGGCTCTCTCCCTCTCCCTCTTTCTCTTTTTGCATCTCTCCCTCTCTCTTTTTGCGTCTCTCCCTCTCTCTCTGCTCCCTTCCTCTCTATCTTTTTGGGTCTCTCTTTCCATTCTCTGCTTGCGTCTCTCTTCTCTCTCTCTATCTATGTCTCTCTTTCTACTTCTCTCATTCTCTCTCTACGTATCTCCTCTCTCTCTACGTCTCTCTCAGAGAGAAAGAGAGAGAGAGAGAGAGCACAATTAGCTCTTCTCTTTGGAATGTTATGAATATAAAGTATGTACACCTATGATGGTCATGAGTTTATCATAATGTATTATCTAATGTGTCATTATTTATAATTTTATAATTTATATATCATTAATTAATTAAATGTAAATTATAAATAAATAAAATTCAAAAAAAAGTATTAAACAATTCTTCGGAATATATATATATATAGAGAGAGAGAGAAGTCTCACAAAAAATTCTTTTTTTTTTTTAAATTTATGTCATAACAGTTTATTATTTCATCATCCAATGTGCCCTAGAAGAGGGAGTAAGAGATGAAATTAGGACCAACCAGTCTTGATTTGTTTATTTGAAGCAATCACAGAGGATATTCAATTTATGTAAGCTTATTTTTGCGCACGTGCTTGTGCTTTTGTTGTAGCTTGTTTTTGCATGTGCTTGTGCCTGTTGTAATTTGCTAGATCTTGATAATAGCATCGATCTTTTGAAATGATTAATGCTCTGGACCTATGACATTAAATGATATAAAACAAAATAAGTATTTTTTTTTTAATTTGAAAATCATAGAGGTAGAGCTGAGAATTCAAATCCCATAAGGGTTTTGTGGTGGTAATTATTGTGTTCCATGTGTCCTAAACCAAAAAATAGCAATGAAATATGACTTAATTTATTGAAGAAGACGAAAAGGGTGTGTTTCTTACTTGTTGTATGAATGGCAATTTTGGAACTTTCTAGCTAGGATATTTTCTAGACACTAATTTTTCTTATTTATGTGTTGTTATAGAGAAGTGTTGCCACTTAAAGAAATTCTTTCATATTTCGAGTCTAATTTTGTTGGTATCTTTTGCACTCTAGAATGATTCTTATTTTCATGGATTGTTTACATAGTTACTTTGATGAAATGACCCAAAGGTCTAGAATTGTTTATAATGGGTTCCTTCCTTCGAAAGTCTGAAAGTAATATGGAAATTAGCTTGAAATGAAAAGGGTAGTGGGTTAGGCCTTAGGATTTCAGGTTTGTTGTCCGCTTTCAAGACTTAGGAGTTCAAGTTCCGGTTCAATTTGCTTTTTTGATTGAAGACTAGGTACTTTTGTTAAGCATGTAGAAGGTGGAATCTAATGTAGAAATTTATGTTACCTTAAATTCTTTGATTTTCTAGAGCTAATGAATGGAAGAATTGGTCTTAGTAAACATAAAATTTGAGTTTGAAAAACTCAAATTATCCTATCTTATAACGGATATCCAACACACATGCTATAGCCAAGCTTGCTAAAAAAAAGCAAGCAACATGATGAGGGACGAGAATGAACGCGAATGTGAATGAACGAGAATCAACAACAACATACTAAGAGGAGGAGGTGGAGAGTGGAAACAAGCGCTTCAAAAGGGTCTGACTAATGGAGAGGAAGAGGATGGACTATAGTTACTAGGAGACTCAGTTAAATGGTGGAAAAGCAGGGAAAACGAGACATGAACAAGGCAAATATGGGCAACGAAGTAAATACAAGTCCACCACATAGGTTGTGTACAAGGACTATTCTTTGTTTAAGAAGAGAATTGGCTGAAACGATTAAAGGAAAGGTAAAACATATATCAAAAGGAGTATTTTGTGGAAATGGCTACAACATGTTGATGGAGGTGTTGGTGAATGATAATGGAAGATACTTGAAACTAAAGAAGATGGTAAATAGAAACCGTCAAAGCATCGTGATGCTAGAAGAAAGGACAACAATGACGTGTAGAAACCTGTGGGAAGCATTGGATAGGGTGGTGCAGGAATCGGAGGAACCAAGCAAATTGCTAAAATTGGATGTTGACAAGGCAACAGAAAGGACAAAAGCAGAACTAGAAGGTACGACGACAAGGGGACAATATGGTGGATGTAGCAAAAAGATGCAACAGGTGGGGATGGACCGAGACAGAAAACATCGATTGACCTCCAAAAGAAAACCTCGTACTCACTAGAACTTCAGATGAAACTCTGTGGAAGGCAGTGGAGAGATCCCCAAGACAAATGCTAAAATGGGATTTTCACATGCGAAAATTGGATGTGGCCAGGGGACTATTGTACTGTCACAAAGTAGAGGATGCGAAGATCCTTAACGTAGAAAGATACCAAACCTATCTGGGGGGATTGTACATCGAGGATTGGAGAGAAGAGATGGCTTTGAACTGGATATAGGTACCGTGAAGGAAAACTAGATGGGTGTTCAAGGTATTGAATCTAAAAACTGGAATGTATACTAATAGAGATAGAATAGAATTGGGGAGTTGAGATAAAGGAACTGGCATCCTAGATAATAGATTAGCTTGTCGGAAATCATTTTTTAAGAGGTCAAACCACTGGAATATGCTTCTCTAACGATAGACGAATGCCAGACGTAGAGGTTCTGAACAGTGACGAGGAGAAGGATATAGATGCTGACATCTCCATTCACAAGGAGGAGAAGGTGGCGCAGTAGCAGAAGTAGAGAGACGCGGCAGTAGGAACAATCAAGAGATAGAGAAGGTTAGAGACAACTACACCTGATAGGGTGGCCCGATGTACAGGAAGGCACAGTCGAGACTCAAAGAATAATAAAGAAGTAGTGGGTCGGGCCCAGAACAAGGCTAGAGGACAACCTGGCTTGGATCAACAGGTTGATGAAGATAGTGCTCTAGACCAACATAAAGATTGTGGCATGGGAAGTCAAAAATTGGTTGAGGGATCGCTCAAGCCCACAGGCCCTCCTCTGATGAAAGTCTATCATCGACCCAAAAAGGAAGCCAAGAGAGACAAGGAAGGGGCCTTGAGCTGTTGGGAGGAAAGATACGTGGACCGTGGAATGAATCGGAGGATGAATCAGATTACGAAGATAACTTCACTTAGACAAATTTTGAACGGGTTCCAGACACTCCACAGATTGAAGAAGGCAAAACAAAGGAGGAGTTTAGGATGGCGAGCAAATCAACAAGCGGGGTGGATGGTAACCAAGACAAGGTACGCATTCTTTTTCCTTTCCCCTTCTACCCCTAGGTCTTAGACAGTTCAGATGGGACAATAGAGAGTTGTATTCCTCCTACTTCGACAACAACTAAGCACAAACAGATTGAGGGTGACCAACCCTCGGTCTCACACAGTCAGTCGAAAAAGGATGGTGAGGTTGGGCGATATGTAGAAAAGGAGATATAGGAGGGGGAAAAGCAAATGATATGCCCTCGAGAGCATATCGAGATGACTCAAGTGACTTAAGAGCAGGAACAAGAGAGAGCTTGGAATTTCTTGTTACTAATTGAGGCACAGTTGATCGAAGTGAGATAGGTGGATTGGATCAACCAGGTCGAGTTGCTTCTGCTCCTATGAAGATATTAAGCTAGAATATTAGGGGCTTGGGCTTTGCTTCTAAAAGGAGGGTGATCAGGAAGACGGTTTGTGCAGCTAGGGTGAACTTAATTACCCTGCAAGAAACCAAGAGAAGCTCGGTAGATAGAGCTTTGATTTTTGAGCTTTGGAAGAGGAGAGATGTGGAGTGGATGGATCTGTCGGCAGAAGGAACAACGCGCCGGGGGGGGGGGGGTGATCATCATGCGAGATCCAAGGAATCTCGAGATAGTGGATAGATGGAAAGGCCAATTCTCTTTGACAATCAGGATTAAGGGAGGAGACTTGCTTGATTGGTGGTTCTCTGCAGTTTATGGTCCATGTGAAGCTCAAGGAAGGGAGGCTAGCTAGTCGCCATTTTAGAGGTTTTCCAAGGCCTGCGGTGCATTGGAGGAGATTTCAACATAGTGTGAAATTTGGATGAAAAGCTCAAAGGCGCACACACAACTAGAACCATGAGGCAATTTGATGATTGGATTAGGAACTAAATCTATAGGAACCGGATCTAAAGAACTTGCGGTGTTCATGGAGTAATAGAAGAGACCCATCAGCCATGTCCAAGTTGGATAGATTTTTGGAAAATTTGGAATGGGAGGGAGAAATTCACTCATTAGAGTATATGGGGAATGGAACGAATAACCTTAGACCATTGGCCAAGCACCCTGGACATGGTGGCGAACAAAGTGGGGCCCTTCCCCTTTTAGATTCGAGAATGATTGGCTGCAACACCCGAACTTCAAGGAAATGGTTTAACGAGGATGCGCAGATAATCAAATTAAAGGATGGGAAGGCTACAAATTCATGACTAAACTTGAGGGGCTAAAAGAGAGACTCAGAAGTTGGAGCGAAGGACAAAAGCTCCAAGATGAATCTAGAAAAGACGCATTGATGAAAGATCTGGTAGGCCTGGACAACTTCTTGGAAGGCAGAGGGAACAATTCGGAATACATGGAAAGGAAAAAATAGATAATTGAGGACATATAGTCACTGTAATATAGGATAGAGAAGAAGGCAAGACAGCGAGCCAAGATGCAATGGGCAAAGGAAGGAGACGTCAATTCGAAATATTTTTATAGAATCTTTACTTTGTAGAAATCAATAGCCACCATTAGTAGAATGGAGGATGCGAAAGGAAGACTGGTGGAAGTAGAAGTGAAAATCTAGCACATGATCATGGAGCATTTTGAAAATCTCTTCCAAGAGAATAGTACCATCAATTGGTGAGTGGGATGGCTTGGAGTGGCAGGGTATTGTTGAGGAGGAGAGGGAGTGGTTAGAGAGGACCTTCGAGGAGGAGGAAATTACGGAAGCAATTTTCAGCTATGATGGAGAAAAAGCTCTTGGCCTGGATGGATTCACAATGACATTCTTTTAGAAGGAATGGGACATTGTCAAGAGTGACATTCACATGCGTACATGAGTTCCATAGAGATGCTAATGTTAAGAAGAAGGTCGATGAAACATATATCTGCCTTATTCCCAAAAAGCTTAACTTCGTAAAGGTGGATGACCTTAGACCGATTAGTCTAACAACAAGCGTATACAAGATTATTACTAAGCTATTAGCAAACAAATTGAGAAAGGTCCTGCCTACAATAGTGAGTGAACATCATATGGCTTTTATTAAAAGATAGACAAATATTGGACGCTATTCTAATAGCAAATGAGATAGTGGAAGACTACAAGGTAAATGGAAAGGAAGGATTCCTACTGAAGGTGGATTTTGCAAAAGCCGACGACTTTGTCAAATGAGGTTTTTAGACTTTGTCTTAGAGAGGGAAGGATTCGGTCCTCAATGGAGAAAATGGATATAGGCTTGCTTGAAATCAATGAATTGCTCAATTTCATAAATTGGAGACCAAGGGAAAAGTTTAAAGGACATAGAGGCTTGCGTCAAGGGGACCCCTTGTCCCCATTCCTGTACACACTGGTAGCAGAAACCCTCACTAGACTTATAGAATAGGTAGTAGTTGTGAAGAAATTGGAAGGCATGAAGGTGGGGAAGGATAAAATACGCCTGACATGTCTACTATTCGCGGTTGATATTTAATTTTCATGAAGAATAGGAAGGAAGATATACAAGCTGCAATGGATGCTCTCCACACATTTCGTTTCCTATTAGGATTGTTAGTCAACAGGAGCAAAAGTTAGTTGTTGGGAATCAACAACCATACAGACGAGGTGAGTAGCTTAGCCAAGAACCTCAATGTATCCACCGGAAAATGACCACTGTAATACCTTGGCCTTCCACTTGGGGGAAACCCCAATAATACTGATTTTTGGAACTTGATAATCCAAACAATCAAATGGAGGGTGGTAGGCTGGACAGGGAGTTATTTATCTTGGGGTGGGAGACTTTTATTGCTGAAAACCTTCTCTCCGCATTCAAAATGCTAAAAAAAGTAGTTGCGATCACTTAGCAAGCAATGCGGAGATTTCTTTGGAAGCAAGAAGAGAAGAGGAAATGACAACATCTAGTAAAATGAGACCAAGTCTGTAAGGACATGCAACCTAGTGGATTGGGAGTGGGCAAGATTGCAGTTAAAAATATGGCTCTAAGAGGAAAGTGATTGTGGCGTATAAAGACGCAACTGGGGATGTTATTAGCCTAGATTATCATTAGCACCCATGGATCAAAAGCTAATGGAAGGGAGGCAGGTATCAATAATAAAAGTAGCATCAGATCCCCTGGAAGTCCATATTTAGAATATATCCCCACTTTATGGAAAGTGGGAAGAGGAGACCAAGTAGAGTTCTGGGAGAAAAGATGGTGTGGGACGGACAGCTTGAAGGAGATATTTTCGAATGTGTACAAAATGTTCAACAAACATTGGACGCCAATTTTTGAATTCCTGATACACAACAGTGAGGGGGAGAGAGAGAGTTGGGCTTGGAATTTGCATTTGAGTAGGTATATTGGGGACAACTACACGAGCGAGATGATGGAGTTGTGGAACATTTGAACACTTTTTAGCTATCAAAAGAGGAGGATAGACTAATGTGGACTGGGGACTCTAGTCACAATTTTTCTGTCAGATCCTTCATGTCTAACATGGAAGTTAGGGATCACAATTAGACCTTCTCTAATACACCTTTTATTTGGACCATAACGACCCCTATGAAAGCGAAAATCCTAGTCTAACTCATCAACTTAAATAAGCTGAATAGCACAGAAGTATTACAAAAGAGGCTTTCCAATCACTTATTGAATCCATCCTTGTGCTGTTTGTGCAGGGCAGAAGTTGAGATGACACAACCCTTGTTCGGGTTTGAGGAACGTTTGGAAGAAGTGGCAGTGGCAGTGGCAGTGTAATAAACTCAACCCCCCTTCTTTGGTGGACATCTTCACAATTTCAGACAGTGTTTTTCCACACATCATCAAAGGGTATGGGAGGAGGATTTGTTTGCCATATGGGAAGAAAAGGAAAGTTAGGATCTTCATGGACAAAGCCAGAACAATTATGATGATATGAGAGAGCTCCACAATTTTGTTTTCTACGTGAATCTCCAACTCTAGATTAGGATGTGGATACAAATTTGGAGATTGGTTGTGTAATTGGCATAGTATTTTTTTTAATGAAAAGAAACGATAGATATTATATATATTAATAAAGATGGACGAGTAGTCCAAGACGTCGAAGACACTTACAAAAGAGAATACAAAATGGAAGCCTACTTGAGCATCTAATCCCCAAAAGAATACCCTAAACCTAACTTGGAGGAAGAAACCCAAACTGCAAAAAGATAAATGAATTTATTAATAATTCGGTTTACATCCACATCCATTTGCCTGAAAATACAACTATTCCGGGCCTCCCAGATCATAGACCAGATGGCAAAATGGATTAAGAACTAGTATCTCTTCAGCTGTAGAGGGTTGTGGGACGACCAAGAGATATTGCTGCTACTATCCGAAGACCTAAACAACGATGGGAGGTAGTGCTGCTATGATAGCCATACCGTCTTCAAAACTTAGCAATCCCAAAATAGGTGGCGAACATCATCCTCAACAACCCTGCAAAGACAATACCAAGAAGGTGATAAACAACAATTAGGGACCTTCTTCTAGAACTGAATACTACAATTTAAACGACCTAACATAATTAATCAAACAAGAATTTTATTCTTGATAGGCATTTTCGCTTTCCAAATTGGGTCAAGATTAGCATTTCTCGGCATGGAACCAACATGTCATTCTGTGAAGTGTCGTGAATGCTGGCAATTATCTTCCCCCAGAGAAGCCCTTGGGTCGGGGGAAACCGCCACAACCACTTGGCCGCCAAAGCTTGGTTCCTAAATTTCAAGTTCCCCACTCCCAAGTCCCCATTATTAGTCAACTGGCTGATTTGATTCCAACTGACCAACATTTGTGTTCTCTCTGTGTTTTTCATTTCCAGAAGAAACGTCTAATGCCCCTTTTGGATTGTAGCAAACATTTTAAATATAGACATAAAATAGGTTGGGAGGTCCTCTAACACGACCTTGATTAGTAGAAGTCGACTACCCCTAGAAAGGTAACTGCCCCTTCAGCCCTCAATCCTTTTCTTGACTGTCTGCAACATCAGATCCCAGAACGGGAGCTTCTTAGGGTTCCCTCCTAGGAGAAGGCCTAGGTACTTTATTGGCTAAGTGCTTGTAGGAATACCCAAGTCCTTGACTACTTGTTGCATCCCCAGATCAAAGGAGGTTGATCCCCGCAATTTGGCTCTTATGGAAGTTGATCTTTAGACTTGAGATGAGCAAGCAACTTTCCATCACCTTTGTGAGCATATTCCAGCTTCTCGTATCATTTTTTAGGAAGAAGAGAGAGTCATTAGCATAGAGAAGGTACATTAAATGAATTTTCCTTGTTCCCACCTCGAAGCCTTGTAGGCCATGCTCCATTACCTTCTGGATGATGCCATGAAGACTATCAGCCACCAAGATGTAAAGAAACGGGGAAAGCGGGTCTCCTTGTCTCAGGCCACTTGAGGTTGCAATCTTTCCTCTTGGCCTACCATTAATGATGATTGAGTAAGACACCGAGGAGATATAACTAAGGATCCATCTACGCCACCTGTCCCCAAAGTTGTTCTTCTTCAAAACATAGATAAGGTATGTCCACCATATTGCATTATAAGCCTTGGAGAAGTCTATCGTAATTGGCATAATATTATACAAACTTTGTAATCTTATGTCTAGATAGCTCGTATGGTAGACTTTCTATTAATATTTATATATAGTCTCTTTTTTAGAAAAAAAAAAACTCAAATTATCTTGGGGATAGAAAACTACTTGAAAGAAATCAAGATTGAATCATGGATGATAATATGTTGGGGTGAGGGGGAACGAAGGATCATGGTCTAAAAATTCGACAAATTTAGTGAAATTTATCAAATTAATTTGATAATTTAGAGAACTGAAGCGAAATTCACGTATAATTGTAAAATTACAAAATTTCATGTTTAAATCTT
Source organism: Tinospora cordifolia (assembly GCA_030144865.1). Taxonomy (NCBI): domain Eukaryota; kingdom Viridiplantae; phylum Streptophyta; class Magnoliopsida; order Ranunculales; family Menispermaceae; genus Tinospora; species Tinospora cordifolia. The sequence goes on from JAJIYU010000885.1 coordinate 29,270, forward strand.
CAAAAAAATCGATGAAGTGCCCAAAATCAATGTTTCTATGATTTTTGTAGAAAAATGCAAAAATGTTGTAAAAAAGGTCATTTTTTATAGAAGAATCTCTATGGATCATAGAAATTGTTAAATTTTTTTTTTCTCTATAAATTATAAAGATGAAGGCATGATATATGCACTAGACGTATGGCAATCCAAGAGAAAGAAGAATGAGCTGCAACTAAGAAGAGAGAAGTAGAGAGAAGAAAGTGAAGAGAAGAATAAGTTGAGAGCTTGAGGGGAGAGACATTGAGAGAAGAAAGAGAAACGATGGTCATTTATCGTAGTTGGTAGAGAAGATTAAAGTTTCTTACACTTGTAGACAACAGATGAATTCTTCAAGTGAAGATCATATTGCATCCATGGGCCAAAGTCTATATGGGAGGAAACTCTTTAACAAAACCTACATATAGAAATGCCTTCAATTTCATAGAAAATGACTAGCTTGGTTTTATTGGAGCTTGTCTCTTTCTAATTTGATCAAGTTACCTTTGGTGGCGAAGATGCGTGGTCTACCCCCTTCACATGGTTCAAGAGTTTGACTTAATGCTAAACTTCATCCCTTTTTTGTGCTTTTTTTTATTAATGTATAAATTGAAGGTTGAAAAACGCCTTTTAAAAATGCCTTTTAAATTTATCTAACTATGAAGCTAAACTTAAGTGTTGAGGGTTGAACCATTGCCAATCTTAAAAGATGGTCTACTGTTTTGAGTTTAAACTATTTTAATTTATAGTTTTTAAACAATTATGTAGTTTGCACAGTATTAAGTTGTATGCATTTTAGTAATCTTAGATGAAGATGTTAGATTTATTGTGGGAATTAAAAACTTTATTAGGTAGGAAATATTAACCTATTAAAAATTTGGAGTACTATGAAAATTCTCTAAAGATTTAGTGATACTTCCGAATTAGAAAAAAAACTATGAAAAATTGATTTAGAATTTTTTGGAATAGCAAATAAAAAAAAAGAAAAACTTAAGTTTGATTAAGATGTGGCAACATTGTTTATGATTGTGTTCTTATGTCTAAAATAATTTAAAAAATATATACATAGAATTTGGAAGTATAAATTATTAGTTTATTATATTGACTTTTAAATTTTTTTAATCTTTTTCCCTTTTGATTTACTTTCTAAATTCTTCTGAATTTATTTTCAAATTGCTACAAATATTATTTGTCTTGCTTTGATGTTTTTGGTGATGTACTTAACCAATTCAATCACTAATAATTAAAATAATCCATTCAAAATTCGCCAATTAACTTTTTGATTGGACTTTTACATTATGTGATCTTGTTTTGGCAGGTTGTGCATGGGACTGGGACAACTCTAAGGAAACCTTATGAGTAACATGCAACCCATGGGAAATGAAAAGCCTGGACCTCCAAGTTTTCCTGGAAGACCTACGGTTTCACCCTTTGCTACTTCTCCCCTACCTGGAATGCCCTTTTCATCTCCTGCACCTGTTGCTAGGACAACTGGTGCAGGAGCCTCTGGATATAGGGTTGCACCACCTGCTGGATTTAATGGCCCACCCATGCCTCCTCCACCATCTTATACACCATCTGATTTAGCTTCTTACCAGCATTTTCCAACTTCACAATTTTCTTCTTCAGCTCAACCTATGCCACCCTTGCAGGGTCCACCATCTGCTGGGCAGCCAACATTTCCACCTCCAGCAGGTCAACGAATGATTATCCCTCCCCCTGGTTCCTATCGTCCACAGCCTCAGGTTCCTTCAGTACCAATGGGACCTCCACCTCCTAGTGTGAATATGCCGTCATTAGTAGGAAATGCACAATCTTCATTACCCGTACAGCCCCCTATGCATGGATATTCCTACAGGCAAGCTGATGCAGCTGCACAAGTTCCACCAATGCAAACTTCGGTTCCACCGTTGCAAACTTCACCTTTTCAAGGGAGCTATTCTTCTCCTTCTGTAGCAGCTCCAGTGGGTTTGAGTTCAAGGGAGCAGATGCAATATTCTTCTGGTCCTCCAGTGGGTTCTCTTCAAGGATTAATAGAGGAGTTCAACTCACTATCTGTTGGCTCAGTGGCCTCTGTTGGCCCAATTCCAGGATCTGTTGATCCTGGAGTTGATCCAAAATCATTGCCGAGGCCATTGGATGGTGATGTGGAGCCGAAGTCCTTCATGGAAATGTACCCTTGGAATTGTGATCCTCGATATTTTCGACTCACAACTTGTGGGATACCAAATGCACAGTCATTACTATCAAGGTGGCATTTGCCTCTTGGAGCAGTTGTTCATCCTCTTGCTGATGCTCCTGATGGGGTCAGTTCACTTTTCAGAAAGTTCTGGTGATTGATTTGTTTATTTTAATGTGTATATGTGGGTGCGAGTTTGATGTTCTTTTTGCACATGCGTTTGGATGTTACCGGTTCTATGGATATGATAATTAATCAGGTTTACTTGTCAATCTGCATCTTATATTTAGGAGGAGGTGCCTGTTGTTAATTTTGGACCAAGTGGTATTGTTAGGTGCAGAAGATGTCGTACATATGTAAACCCATATGTGACATTCACGGATGGGGGAAGGAAATGGCGTTGCAATATTTGTGCTTTGCTTAATGATGGTGGGTACCAAATTTTTGACTACTTTCTCTTAGTTTAGCTCTTTTTGTATTCATTTTAAGTTAGTGAGCTTTGAGGCCTCCTTAATCATTTTTCTAAAAGAATGGTTTCCTTTCTTGATTTTGTTTTAGTTTTTGTTTACGTTTTACATATATCTTACTTAACAGTGAAAAATAAGATCTTTGTGAGAAGGCTGGTTTTTTTCTTTTTGTAATAAGAAAAAGGTTGAGTAGGCCTTATTGCCTGAATATGATGAAAGTTTTGCCAATGCTGCAAAAAATCTGCGCCAAATCAAGCAGATTTTGTTCCTTCAATGACCACGGGGATATCTGGTCAATTCCATACTGTCTTCACTGCTACTGCATCCCGTGTTTTTTTTCTTTGATTTTTTTTATTAATGGTGCTCATTTAAGCTGTTCCAAATATCATGAAGTGAACAAACCTAGAAAACTATATAAATAATGCTAAAAGGACTTGGAACAATTGTCTTCTCGATAACTATATCAGTATTAATTTTGTTAAGAACTGATTCTTGCTTAAAAAAAAAAAAAAGAAAAAAGAATTGATCTGCCAAGAGAAGTCCTAGTTTGAGCTGTAGGGGCCAGGGGCAAAAACATTATTTGAACAGTGAGGAGCATTGGCCAAATAAATTATCTAAGAAATTACTGGAATAACAAATAGCTTCCTTCTAAATTTGTTAGCCTGTTTAAGAAGCGATTGGTTTTCTGTAATTCTCTTATTTGAACCATTTAAGAGGTGATTTTATTCTTTTTTTGTATATGATGTAAACGATGACAAATTCTGAAGTTAATGTTCAGTTCTTGAAACTACAAAGGTAATGTCACTTAAATCAATGTCAGGGTCCATTTTCTACCCTCAAAGATGTAAATTGTAATTCATTTTGAACATCTATTTCCAGTGCCTGGTGAATATTTTGCTCATTTGGATGCCAGCGGTAGAAGAATAGATGCGGATCAAAGGCCAGAGCTTACAAAGGGTAGTGTTGAATTTGTTGCACCAACAGAGTATATGGTGCGACCTCCAATGCCGCCACTATATTTTTTCCTCATTGATGTATCGCTGACAGCAGTGAGAAGTGGTATGCTTGAGGTTGGCACTTTGCCTAAATTGATCATTTAAGTTCGGAGTACAAAGGTTTTTTATTTTTTATTTTTTTAATGCTTTCAAACTCAGCTCATGTTAAGACAAATATGGTCTAAAAGGATACATTGGTACAATGACAAGATTGGAACTTTGTAATATAAATGTTGAAAGAGCCCTTGGTAGATCAGGGTGGATAAAGTGGATTCATATAGTTGAATTTATGCTGTTGAGAAAAGGCGTATTGCGTTGAATAAGAAAATAAAAGTAAGCCTGTCCTTGTCTAACAAAATGTTTTGAATAAGAATTCAATATATTATGTCTTTTTTCCTTTTTCCTTTTCCTAGTTAGGTCTGTGGAATATTGTAAGAATTATTAATTATTATCTAACTGGTGTAGCTTTAATTTGTAATGTTGTCTGAATGATGTGTTTTGTTTTAGTTCTTGGCCAGAAGTTCACTTTCTACATATATTTGCAGATAGTTGCAAAGACCATCAAATCATGTCTGGATGAGTTGCCTGGCTTCCCGAGAACACAGATTGGTTTCTTAACTTTTGATAGCACATTACATTTTTACAATATGAAGGCAAGCATTTTTTTATAATGTTTTTTATTCTTACTAGTTGCAGTGGAAGATTTTTCTTGTAGTTATTTTTTGTATTTCATGTTTATTGATTTCCTTATCGATTGTGCAAAATAGTGCATGGTTTTCCACTTTCATGGCAGCCTGTCTTGATTATGTATGCTCAACACAGCAGCACATTAACTTCCTGTTTTCTTGGTGCCAGTCATCTTTGACGCAGCCTCAAATGATGGTGGTTTCCGACCTTGATGATATATTTGTGCCATTACCAGATGATCTTCTTGTCAACCTGTCTGAATCTAGAAGTGTGGTGGATGTATTTCTTGATAGCTTGCCCACCATGTATCAGGATAATGTAAACGTAGAATCAGCTTTTGGGCCAGCTCTTAAAGCAGCTTTTATGATTATGGTGTGCAGTCTTTTCATTCACAACCCATTTATGATTTTATATTTAATTGGATATTGTATTGTATTTGTTTTGTAGATGTGGGAAAGGTTTGAAATCAGTAGTTTGGTCACTTATTCATTTCATATTAATTAATACTATTCTTTATTTTCAGAGCCGACTTGGTGGAAAATTGTTGATCTTTCAGTCAACACTACCATCTCTTGGTGTTGGCCGCTTAAGGTTACGTGGAGATGATATCCGTGTATATGGAACAGACAAAGAATATTCATTGAGAATCCCAGAGGACCCATTTTACAAGCAAATGGCAGCTGATCTCACCAAGTTTCAGATAGCAGTGGACGTATATGCTTTCAGTGACAAATATACTGACATAGCTTCTTTAGGTATGCTCTATGTTATCCGGGTGGGTCTAAATTCATGACTTGAACGTTTATTTTTCCCTTATTTTTATTTATGATCATTATTATTGTTGTTATTATTGTTGCTGTATTGTTGTCTTTTATATGGTAGGAACCCTTTCCAAGTACACTGGTGGCCAGGTGCAATACTATCCAAGCTTTAAAGTGCAAATCCATGGAGAAAAATTGAGATATGATTTAGCTAGGAACCTCACAAGGGAGACTGCTTGGGAAGCTGTAATGCGTATAAGATGTGGAAAAGGTCAGTAGTTGATACCAAGTCGAAGCTGTATTATTTGCTTGGCATGAAAAAGTTATTTCTTGCCTTTCTTGACATGAGAGGACGAATCTTGTTCCCTTGTTTTCAGGGGTGCGGTTTACCACTTATCACGGACACTTCATGTTGCGATCCACTGATTTATTGGCACTTCCTGCTGTGGACTGTGATAAAGCCTTTGCTATGCAATTATCTTTGGAAGAGACATTATTGACCACTCAGACTGTATATTTTCAAGTTGCTCTGCTGTATCCTTCAAATTCTGTTATAAACAATTCTAATTAGACAAAACCTTTCAGTTCAGAGAATTTAGCTCTTTTATTTTTTTAATTTTTTATTTAAGGCACAGTCCTTGTGCACTAAGGAAAACTATGATACATGATATGATGCAATGGCAGAATAGGTTTCCATCAATCAGTCCATTCAGTCATTTTAAGACTCCCATATAGTTTTTTTACTTGCTGAAATCAGGGATATGCCTATCTTGAGCTGAACTAGTATCAGATGTTCCTCTTTGCTGTTCTACATCCTTTATTTGTGGTTCCAGGTTGTTAGTTTCTTAGCTTCTGGTTTTCATTATTTTTAATATCTGTTACAGAAAGTCTGGAATATTCTTTTTTGCATATTGATTTTATTAAGTCTAAAAGATTGGTGTGCTTTTCATGGTTGCTGCACATGAGATTGCTGGGTCCATTTGAACTCTTCCCCCTTTCCCTCTTTTATTTTTTTCCTTTTATTTTTGTGTTTATGCATTTTTCACAAATGCTAGATATCTTATATGGAGAGTAATGTGGTCAACTTCCATGAATGCGTATATGCACGAACCACCAACTTATAATTTCCTGTTAATTAACTTTAGACATGAATGTTCTTCCAATGTAACCTGATCGAATTTGTTTACTGTGTATACTGTTTGACCATACATTAAAAGTTTCCCTTTTTTGTTCCCTAAAACTTTCTGCTATAACGGTTTTGTTTGACAACCTATGTTGAGCCCACTTGTTTGACCCCTTCTGTTGCTAAAATATTTATGTTGGTCTCACATGAATTTGCTAGTATCATGCAATTATTTGAAAATAATTGTGACATGTCTTTCCAATAATTGGCATTTCTTTAGCTTGCAAAAGGTATACCTCGTCTTCTGGCGAGAGGCGTATTAGAGTCCATACTGTTGCAGCTCCTGTGGTAACAGATCTTGGTGAGATGTACCGCCAGGCTGACACTGGTGCAGTCATTTCTCTATTCAGTCGGCTAGGTAAAGCTAAGGTTTAGGCATTTCATACTAATTCGGTGCTTGATGCTCGAGTGGTTTCTTTATTTCTCCTTGTTGACTGGAAACAATTGCAGCGATTGAAAAAACTTTGTCTCATAAGCTGGAAGATGCACGCCAATCTGTGCAAACAAGGATTGTGAAGGCTCTTAAGGAATACAGAAATCTCTATGCTGTTCAGCATCGGTTGGCAGGCAGGATGATATTTCCAGAATCACTGAAATTCCTACTTCTGTATGGATTAGCACTGTTGAAATCCATACCTCTCCGTGGAGGATATGCCGATGCTTCTCTTGATGAACGCAGTGCCAGTGGTTATACCATGAACACTTTATCTGTAAAAAGGTTGTTAAAACTTCTCTATCCAAGCTTGATTCGGATTGATGATTATCTTGTCAAGGTAGGAGCCTAATTAAGAGGCTTGTCCAGTATATTACATTTCTTGCCTCTTGTATTAGTTACTTTAGTGATCATTGAAGTGTTGAATCTTATAGCATATGATCACACCATCTTCCAGGCACAAAATAATACTGCTGACATGGAAAAGTTCTTAAAGAGGTTACCATTGACAGCAGAAAGCTTGGATCCCAAAGGCCTTTATATATATGATGATGGACTACACTTCATTATATGGTTTGGAAGAATGCTTTCACCTGATATAGCTGGTGATTTACTTGGATTAGACATTAACAACCTCCCCGATCTGTCTGAGGTATGGTGTTTGGTTGTTATTTAATGAATTTTTTCAACTTCTATAGCTGAAACAATTTTTTTTTTTTGGCAAGAAAACTAGAGATAATGTATTAAGCATGTAAGAGTGGGGAACGATAGGTACCCTCATTACAGGCTTTGGAAATCCCCTAGAGCATATCCTTTTGATCATTTTGATGCAAAAACGAAAACAGCATACATCCACATCCATTTCCTGTCCCTCCTTGCATCCATAAATATTCTATTGTTTCTTTCTTGCCATACAACATACCAAGTGGCAAGTGCCATATATTTCTGAAATTCATTCATTTTGCTAGAAATGAAAGCATTTGGATAGATGAAAGGGTTCTCCACATTCTGATTGTGTAACGTTGTGCATCCTTTGAACCAAAACAACCAATCTGCCTTCCCATATGTGCCCTCCATGAACACACGTTGGGTTGTCTATCCATTCCTGCATAAACGATACCAGTTTGCAGACAGTGAGAGTGCAGGGAACTTCTTTAATGGCAGGCAAAACAATTGAGTTTTTTCAATGTCGCTTGCCAAGCTAGTATTTTGGCTTTAGTTGTGCATGGGTTGCTATTGCTCCAAATGAAAGTTGTTTGTGGGAAGGGTGGGCTGGTGTTTGTGGTCACGAGTAGTTGTAGCATAGATTTTGAGGAGAAAGATCCCACAAGGTTGCTGATCCATGCGAGACGAGCACTGCAATAAATGTTGTAGTTCCTCTGTTTGAGAGTCATTGAGGCCATTCCTGAAATGGAAATTCTAGTTGATAACTGCATTTGTAAGATTCTCCTTGTGATTGATAAAGTTTGATATGGTTGGATTGTGGAGCCTTGACAATGCATAAAGGCTTGGGAAAAAATTTTGTACACTAATTGGCTTGCACCAACCATCTCCCCCGAAGTGGATTTTATGCATGCTAGTTTTAGATGCAAGGTGAGACATGACCTGCATCTTTTTTTTTTTATTTATTTTCTTTTTTTTTTTTATAAATTGTAGCCTCTAATAACTAAAGAAGTTTTAAAAAAAAAAACCTTCTTCTGTTGAGCCCTTTTTACTTCTATACCTGTAGGGACTTTATTGGATATTAACCAAGAAGTTGTTTTGGGAGTTCTAAAATTGATTATGAATCATTAAGTATGCATACATGCTTTCAAGAATTTGTTTCTATGTGATATTTGAAAAATCCAAAGAAATCTTACAATTTATAATTCAATTTCAATCTTATCCTTAACAATTTTATGATCTAATTTTGAGTTAACAACTTTGATCTAGCCTTGCTTGGAAGGACAGATACAATGAATGTCGAACTTCCATGTTGATATGAATAATACGTTTTGTAGTAGTCTTTTTTTTTTTTTTATGAAATTGGAAACTATTTATTAAATTATAATAACTAGTACAAAATGCCGGATGAGGTATCCGGACTAATTATATGGTAATTGATTGAAGAATTGTTCCCCCTTTACATATCCAGTCCCTAATAGTGTATTCCTTCCCAAGTTTAGTAGAAGATATCCATGTTGCAAACAAAACATAAGATCGTTACCATATCGTGCGTTCCGAATTAGACTTTTCCAAAAATAGTCTTTTGTTCCTTTCTTCCCAAACTGCATATCAAACCGCTAGCAAAACCACCTTTCAATATTGGTCGAGCCGTCTTGTTCCTTCATTGGCTGGAATCTAAAACCACGCCTCGTTCTGTGGAGGAACTATGCTTTGACATTGCTGGTTCCATAGCCTCCAAATCTCCTTTATCACCCTGCATGATCCCAATATATGCTTCGTGTTGGCCGCCTCGTTCCTGCACATCATAAATATAGATGGGTTAAGGAAATACTTGGGAAGTCTTCTTTGAATATTTTCCATTGTTTGCAGCTTGTTTAGACTTATAATCCAGGCTAATATTCTTGTTTTTAGAGGAGCCTTTATCTTCCATATGAATTCTGTTGGACTCGGCGTCTGACTGTGTGTTGCTGCTTTGATCTTGTCCATGAATGACCCTATTGAAAAATTGGTATTAGAACCATACTGTCGGATTGGATGGTCTTCTTCCCTTGTATTTTGTAGGTGGAAACTGTACAGGGTGTTGAGAAGACCATTGAGTTCCTCCATGTTCTCTTCTCCTACTTCTCTGTACAGGTGAAGGTTCCATCCCCTTTGCATACCACTTCCTTCACTGTATTATGTTCGAAATTCATAGACTGGACCTTCTTTTTTTGTGGACAGATTGTAGATGTTGGGGAATTTCTTCTTCAGTTCTTCCTTTCCACACCACATACTTCCCCAGAAGTCCACTGCATCTCCTCTTCCTACTTTCCGTGTTCTATGTGGCCGTATCTGATCATAAATCCTAGCAATGTCTTTCCATGGAGCTCTGTAGCTGCATTTCCTAATCACCCCTGCTTCTCTTCCATATGCTCTTGAACCATGTATGCTTCGAATTATTTTTGCCCAGGGTGACTTCGGCCTGTCTGTCATACGCCTTAACCATTTACCTCTCAAGGCCACGTTTTTCTTCAGCATCCCTCCAATGCCAAGACCCTCGTTTTGCACAGTTTTACACACCTGCTTCCAATTTACTGTATTCTGGTCCTTTTCTTTATCTTCTTGTTTCCACAAAAAATTTCTTAGCTGCCTCTCCATTATTTCTGCTACCTTCTTTGGTAGTTTAAATAGAGACAGGTAACATGTTGGTAATGCTTCAAGGACTGATTTAAGAAGAAGTAATCTTCCCCCTCTTGAAAGATAGCTCCTCTTCCATCGTGCTGTTCTTCTTTCGATTGTTTGTATGACTGGCTCCCGAAAATCTGTTCTGTGAGGGTTGCCTCCCAGTGGCATTCTCAAATACTTTATTGGCCATTCCCCTGCAGCCACCTCCATCTCTTCAGCTATTTGGTCGACCTTCTCCTTCTCAATATTGATTCCCAAGAATTGGCTTTTAGTTCCATTAACTTTCAGACCCGTGAGAAAATAGAAGGCATTCAGGCTCTCCTTGATTGTCTCTAATTCCTTTCTACTATTTTGCAGGAATAGTAGACAGTCATCAGCAAATAACAGATGTGTAAGTGTGATCTTATTTCGTTCTATTATCAATCCTGTCAGTTTTCCTTCCTTGTTAGCTTGCCATAGAATGCAAGTGAGAGTATCTGCCACCAAAGTGTGCAAGAATGGAGAGAGGGGGTCCCTCTGTCTGAGCCCCCTTTGTCCATTTATTTTGCCTCTGGGCGGCCATTAATAAATATAGAGTAATTGACTGTTCTAAGACAAGTCTGTATCCATCTCCTCCATACTTTCCCAAATCCTTTCTTCTGTAGGACAAAATCAAGAAAACTCCATTTTATAGAATCATAAGCTTTGGTGAAGTCCACTTTCAAAACCATTCCTTGCTTATCTTTTACCCTGCATTCTTCCACTGCTTCATTAGCCACCAAAACTGCATCCATAATCTGTCTATTCTTCACAAAAGCGAGCTGGTTATCACTCACTTTATGTGAGAGAACTACTCTTAGCCGGTTTGCTAGCGTCTTTGCTATGATCTTGTACAGGCTTGTGGTCAAACGTATTGGTCTGAAATCCTCTACTTTCATTGCATTGCTCTTCTTTGGGATGAGACAGATATATGTTTCATTCACTTTCCTATTCACTACTGCATCCTTGTGAAATTTTGTCATGCAATTAATAATGTCTTGTTTCACTGTGTTCCATTCTTGTTGGAAAAAAGCCATGGTGAATCCGTCTGGGCCTGGCGCCTTGTTCCCCTCACATTGGAATATAGCCCCCTTTATTTCTTCTTCAACAAGCTCCCTTTCACGCCACTGCTTGTCCTCTGCATATTCGTTGCCATTAAAGACCTTCAATTCCCCATTTCCCATGTTGTTTGTCTAAGAATATTCCTGACAAATACTCAGTAATCACCTTCTAAATTTTCTCCATTCCTTCCACAAAGTTTCCTTCTCGGTCCTCCAGCTTTGTAATACTCCTAAGCGACAAAATTTTATGGAAGAATTTTGTATTAACATCACCTTTTTTAGCCCACTTCATCTTCGCTCTCTGACGGCATCTTCTCTCCTCTTTACATTCGATATTTTATATTTCTCCAATCGCTTGTCTTCTTTGCTCCCATAAATTTGCCTGTCCCTCATCTGCTAGTCTTCTGTCCAGCCCATCCAATTGCTTCATCAACTCCCTTTTCTTGATTTCTTCTCCTGTCGACTGATCCTTCCTCCATTGTTTCAGTGTTTCCTTTAGATTTTGAAGCTTACTCCTGATTTTATATCCTGTCCATCCCTAGCTCTTGTCATTCTCCTACTCCCTATGTATCATTTCCTTTATATGAGGATATTTAACCCATTCATTCTCAAACCTGAAAGGCATTGGTCCCCATTTAGTCTCCTCTGTGTCCAACATGATTGGCCAGTGATCAGATGTGATTCTCCTTAATCCCCATGCTCTCTGGTGGCTATATAGATCACTCCATTCCTTATTGCAAAGGAATCTGTCTAGTTTAGACATCGCCAGGTTCCTTCTTCCATTGCTCCAGGTGAAGTCTAAATTCTTCAACTCTGGCTCGAAGAGTTACATGTCTTGAATCCATTCATCAAATTTTCTTGTTATACTCTTGGTATAATTACTATACTTCTTCTTAGACTCGGATCAAATCATATTGAAGTCACGCCCTATGCACCAGGGTCCTTGGACGTACACGGAGACTGTCGCGATTTCTAACATACATTCCTCTCTACCTTTATCTTCACAGGGGCCATAGATAGTTGTGAACCACCATTCTCCTTGATCTTCATATTTGAATTTGACTGTAATCGAATATGCCCCTTCCCACTTCTCTTTCATCTTCAAGATGCGTGAGTCCCACATCATTAAAATTTCCCCTGCTGTTCCCGTCGCTGGGATTACCGCCCAATCAACAAATCTTTTCCTCCAAAGTTCCGAAATTAAATTCAGGTCAATGCACCTCCTTTTGGTTTCCTGAAGAGCTATTAGGTTTGGTTTAGCATTGACCAAAGTTCTTCTAATAATCTTCCTTTTGTCTCTTGATCCACAACCTCGGATGTTTTAGCTGACTATCTTCATGAGAACTAGCAGTCCCAAGCCACTCTCAACCCCCATCCCTCTAAGCCGTGACCAGCTGAGCATTGATGGACTGGAGGAATTCTCTGACTCTGGTCATTTCTGATTCGTGATCTTTTTGCAGAACCTCGCCCCTATCTTGCCCCTCTATTATATGCTTTTCACCTTTCGTTATCCTAGTCTGTTGCTCTTTAGTTTTGCCATCTTCTTCGGTATGTTGTCTTTGTGTTATTATTACCGGTCCTTGTTCATCTTGAGAGGGGGGGGGGGGGGGGGGCCCTTGATAGTCAGCGCCCGCCCCCAGGCCCGCCCCCCCCCCCCCCCCCTGGGCCTTTCGGATTCCATAACCCCCCCACCCCCCGCCATTTTTTTCCCTCC
>JAJIYU010000886.1:0-42755 GCA_030144865.1 Tinospora cordifolia
TAATTCCCTTTTATTTGTTGATTATTGTTGTAGAAAATGAACTTTTGTATATAATTTCAATGAAAATACACTTGAATATGTACAGGAATACCTAACTAAATAAACGGTAAACATATACGTATATTGTAATATCTCAATATGGAAATGGTGATATGTGTAGTAATAACTTATGAATAAATACAGGATACCTAAGTGAATAAAAGGTAAATGTATACATGTATTCCAATATGAAAAATTATTTGTATAGTAATAACCTATGTGGTAACAATTATTTGTCTATTGGGAAAACAGGAGATCTTAGAATTGGAAAGTTTACTACTTTTGTTTAGTGATGTTTTTTTATTATTGCACTTTGTGTCATTAGGTCAACTTTTGTGCACCTCAAGTAATCACCTTTTTGGTTTTTGTAATGGCTTGAGCATCATCCCTCTTCAATTTTGAAACAACTCGTCTACTAATCCTTTTGCTGAGGTGAGAATATCACTACAAGAGGGGTGTATATGTAGGCAAGACGGAAGCCAAACCCTCGACTAATGCACATCAACTTAGCTACCCATCCTTGGGTTTAGGTTTATGATTTTAGATATAGTTCTTTTACGCCCAAAAATTCAAAAGCAAGAAAAACGTGTTTGGATAATAAAAATATAGAAATTACTCTCTTAAGATTTTTCTCCAAAAAAATAAAAAATAAAAACTAGTTCTCAAAAGTAATAAAAAGTCTTCATCTAAATTTTTGTTTTTAGAGCATCTTCAATATAGAAAATGAGTTCCACCCATAGAAAAGTGTTACCTAATTAATTTGAAAAGAATGTTTATCCTATATGAAACTTGATAATAGTGAAACTAAAAATTTGTCTTCAGTATAACAAGAGATTGCACTTGATTTGTATAACAATGGGTTTTGTGCTTACTTTCTATTTATTTTTTTCAAGTTAAAAAAATAAATTTTCTTATGTGGCATTCTAGTTAGATGTCTATTGCACGCTCTAAAAGTAGAAGATCATGTCTAGAGAGCCTTTACTTCTTTTATTACATTATTTTTGTAGTAAAATTGATTGCTACATTTAAAAAGCATTTTTTGGTCTGATGTCCATTTATCTTATGTGGCACTCCTATTTCTTTTTTAATCAAATGAAGAGCTGCTTTTAAATTGTATCCCTGTTTTGTGATTTGCAAACCAAACACTGAAGAAACTTGGTTACGGTTTCAGTTCTTGGAAATAAGCTAAAGTGTGCATAAATGTTGTTGCTAAGGTACTACCACATTGTCTTTTGTTAGTTTTCTCAACTTCTTGATGACTTCAGCTTTGCAGATTTAAGGTAACAACAAAAGATGGAAGGATTCTACGATCATTCAAATTCAAGGATGAAGCTGAAGGGTAAAGACCCATGTTGCTGTTCCTTGTGATCTAAATAGACTTGCCCGTCTTTTGCCACTGCTTAAGTAATTAGTCATATCATTTGGGTTCTTCATGTTAATGAACAGCCAAGAGGTACGAGCAGTGGAGAGAAGAACACTTCTGGAGACCCTTGCAAACAAGTTGCCACAAGACTCGATCTTGTTTTCTTCCAAACTTGCAAACATTGAAAAAATTGGTACTGGTGAAACTCTGTTGGAACTCCTTGATGGAACCAAGTTACTTGCTAAGGTACTAATAATATTTTTCTTACTTGCAGATTTCAGTATCAAATTGTAATTCTTAGTTCATTTGTAAGCCAATTTGATCCAAATAGAACTTAACACATACATAAACCAATAATATCACCACCAACTAGCATTTGATCCAACTGCAGTTCTTTTTTTTTTTTTTTGGTTAAATTTAATAAGATACTTTTTTGATAGAAGATCTCTTCCAGTTTTGGCAAAGCATTTCAAATGTTTGACAAATTGTTTCTGATTTTTCGTTGTTTTTTACGGTCCATTCTAGAATTCTGCATGTATTGTTGATCAGTTTTCACTGCTTTTAACAGATAGTAATTGGTTGTGATGGAGTCCGATCGCCCATTGCAAAATGGATGGGATTCTCAGAAGCCCAATATGCTGGGCACTGTGCTTTCCGTGGCCTTGGATTCTATCCTGATGGTCAGCCCTTTGAGCCAAACGTGAGCTATGTATATGGAAGAGGCATTCGTGCCGGTTATGTTCCAGTTTCTACCACAAAAGTCTATTGGTTTGTCTGTTTCAACAGCCCATCTCCAGGTATATTATCTGTATTCACCAAAACATTCTTAGAATTTGATTTGAAACAATTCTACAACTACTTATTAATCAAAACTAAATAAGCAACCAGGGCCAAAGATTAGTGATCCATCCATCTTGAAGAAAGAAGCCCGAGAACTTGTTCAAGGATGGCCACCCGAGCTTTTAGAACTCATTGACCAGACACCTGATGATACAGTTTCAAGGACACCTCTGGCTGACCGTTGGCTATGGCCAGCTCTGAGCCCAAATGCGTCAGCTGGAGGAGTGGTTCTGGCTGGAGATGCATGGCATCCGATGACCCCAAATCTTGGGCAAGGAGGTTGTTGTGCTTTGGAGGATGCTGTGGTTCTAGCAAGCAAGCTTGCCCAAGCACTTGAGGCTTCACCGAAGTCAGTCGATGAAGCACTCCAATCATATGAGAGGGAAAGGTGGGGTCGTGTGTTTCCATTGACGATTCGAGCAAATCTCATTGGAGCACTTCTTCAATGGGATAACCCGATAGTTTGTGCTGTTCGAAATAATATTATTCTGCCTAAAGTGGTGAGACTAGGCCCATTGTTGGAGCACACAAATTTTGAGTGTGAGCCATTGAAGGAGAAGACTGGATCAAAGCCATTTACAGTATCATAGGAAGAAGAAGAAAATGAGAAGAAAATGAGATATAATACTTAGAATCCAATGTAATATACATGGTGTTAAGTACATATACATTTTGAATAAATTGTTATTACAATTACTTTGAACTTTAGCGTGGTTCATGTGATCAAATTACATTGCAAGAGAGAGAAAAAAATAAGAAAGAAAGATCTTTTGTCCTAATATTATTTTACCACGAAAGGATGGGGCTAAAATCAACAATTATATTAATATTTAACAACTACACCATGAAGCGGCATTTTAGTGCAAAAAGTTTTTGCTTAGACAAGGTTAGCAAAGGGTGGACTATATTAAAAAAAAAAATTTACAAACAAAGATTGAGTTGAGTTAACAAATGTGTTTGGTTGCTAAGAAAATTTTCTTTGAGAAAATATTATTTTCTTAAGAAAATTTTTTTAAGAAAATGTTGTTGAGAAAATTTTCTCATGGTTGTTTGGTTGGACATGAGAAAATTTAATAAAAGTTAAGTATAGGTAGTTATTTTTTAAATTTATATATAAAAAATTTTCTCATAAGAAAATTATATTTTCCCACCCTTTAGGCTGAGAAAATGGTGAAGGTGAGAAAATTTTCAAAATTTTTTTTCTCACCTTTTTGTCCATCCAAACAACAGAAAATATGATTTTCTCAAGAAAATAAAAAATTTTTCGAGAAAATGTCTATTTTTCGTGTAACCAAACACAGCCTTAATGTAATTCTTCTTAATTAAAAGTCTCGAGTTTAATTTATGATCATGTAAAAAAAATCATGGCGGGAGAACTTCTTATTTAAGG
Organism: Tinospora cordifolia; assembly: GCA_030144865.1. Classification (NCBI taxonomy): domain Eukaryota; kingdom Viridiplantae; phylum Streptophyta; class Magnoliopsida; order Ranunculales; family Menispermaceae; genus Tinospora; species Tinospora cordifolia. The sequence continues at coordinate 3,633 of JAJIYU010000886.1, forward strand.
TCATTTAGTAACTCGGACAGTAATTAGTCTAAACATACAAGTAAAACTAGTTTGAACACACATCATAAGAAAATTTTTGTAGAGTAAAAAGTCCTTGTTCGAGGCAGGAGTAAAACATAGAGCTCTACCAATTAGCTCAAAGGCAAGAACTCAGAACTTTTAGATGAAAATGACTTCGAAGTTTATTTTGAGATACTACCTAATGTATGTACATTTTCAAAATAATAAACAGAGCTAAATGTCAACATTGAAATATTAAGTTGACATTAGGCCATTATAAAGCAATTTTTCATATTTAATATGTCATTTTAAATTCATCCACAATTGAAAAAAAAAATTTGAAAGAATTTTATGAAAAATTCCTTTCAAGCCCTCCTATCATGCTTTAGCTAAAAATAAACGAAAACATACTACTGTTACGTCCGATCGTATGCTCCGATTCTTGAAAAGATGTACTCAAAAACCCTAGTTCGAACTGGAGCTTCTCTGATCAATCGCTTCTTCAATCCATTACCGAATTCGAATCTCTTAGCGCAGAGCTCCAGGATCGCTCCGACGCTTTTTCCGACCTCTTCAAAGTTTCAGACTTCCCTTCATTTCAAAGAAGACGACGCAGAGACCATAAAAAGAGTGGCTTCTGAAGGGTTGTCGAATCCATGTGGGCTTCCTTCGCTTCGATTCTTCTTACCTGAAGGTATTAATTTCTGCCCTTTTGCGCATTCGTCACGGTTATGTATTGAGTTTTTTTTTTTTTTTTTTTTTTTTTGTGGATTTATATCAGTAATTTTTAAATGTTTGAGTTTTCATCTTTGCGCTTGTTTATAAGGAGATGATGTTTGAGATTTGGACTTGCATTTGCTTATTTCTTGAGGACTGATTGGTGTCATTTGGCGTTCTTGGTTTAGCGTGTGAATTTGTGGTTATTATTTTTCATGGCTGGCTCATATGGTTGAACTGGAAAACAGGTTTTTCATGTGTATGTTTCATGGTTGGTTTCACTGTTGATTGCTTTTATTCAGGAAATTTTTTCTTTTTTTTTTTTTTTTTTTGGATTTAGGATTTGGTACTTAAGCCCTTGGTCGCATTTTTTTTTCTTTTGGTTCTTAATGGGGATACGGAGTATGAGTTTCTAGACTGGAATTTGCTTATTTCATGGGCATATATTGGCTGCATTCAAGTTATTAGCTCAATTGATTGTAATTGCCATCTTGGTTGGTTCATCAGTGAACAATTAAAAAAAAAAAAAAAAAAAAGGGAAAAAAGTTTTGAATTGCCACATGATCATGCAATTTCTGTTTTGAGGTGGTTTTACACCATTCTATGGCTATTGATGTGTTGTAGTAATGATTTTGTAAAGGGGTTAGCAAATTTTCTTCGTGAGGTTTATAGCTTGCTATGTTTTTCATGCTTGTTAACCTACAACCTATGAAGCTTCCACCTGATCAAACAAAATTCTGTCTTTATTACTTTACCACTTCAGTGGATGCAACCTTATCTTAATCTTAAGTGAGAATACCTAAACAAACCAGTTTTGCTGAGCAGCTAACTCAGACAAAAAGAAAAAACAGAAAAGGATTGAATGACTTACCCTAACATGTACCTGTCTGGTAAAAGAATGCTAGAAACGTGTAGATAATGCAATAATATCTTCCAAGTTTGAAAATTTTAGTCTTTAGACTCTCTTCCTTGGTTTTGAGTATTACTTTTATTATAAAAGAGAAGTTGTAGAAGACAAAATACTCAAAAATTCCCTACATGGATCATTCTATTGGGTTAACCACCTTAAAAGCTTGTCAATTGATACTTGTGTTTTTGGGCTCTAAGATGATGCCTGTGCAAACAAGAAGTAAACGGGGTAGGGAGGGTGCAAAGAAGAAGAAAATGAATATACTATAGGCTTAGCAATGAAAACAATAATTTCCAAGTAACCAAATTCTATGTTACTTGGACATTAACTATAGCTTGACATACCCGTTCCGATACTTTATACAAGATGGGTATTGGAAATGTGTTCATTTGTAGGCTTAGTAGTGAGTATGCTGTAGGCTTAGCAGGTAAACAAATTCTTTGTTACTTTGACCTTTTACTTTAGCTTGATATACCTGTGCACAACACTTTATGATAAGACATGGGTATTGGAAATGTATCCGGATGTCCGACACTTCCAATTTTAAAATATTACTAAATAAAATTCTCCAATAGAAAGAAGAGAAAGCATTGAAGAAGATAGTAATTAATAAACAAAATTCAATTAAGTAGGAGAACAAAAGTACATTTAATGAATTAAAATAAGAAAAAAAAAAAGACAATGTATAATATAGCCAATTTCCCATGTCTCAAAATTAAAGATGAAAGAGTCGGTCCTCTTGATATGTATTTGTGACCAACACCCATACCCAGAGTCTAGGTAACATAGGCCAAATTCAGAATTTTTAGACACTTTTTAACCAAGTTCGCAAATCTCATTAATTGAAAATGAAGGTTTGACATTCCTCTAGTTTGTTTGACATTGCTTAATGTATTTATGCTCGATAAAAAAGTATTGGAAAACTATGGTTTTGGTGTATGCAATTTGGGAGGAAAGGAACAACATAATTTTCAAAGAAAAATTCCAGTCCATAGAGCTTTTGTGGGTGAGATCCCAGATTTTGTTTGCTTCTTGAATTTCAGTCTCTATGATAGCCAAGCAATACAACTTCAGGGGTTGGATTTTGTAACTGGGACAAAATTCTACAAACATTGTAATTGGCCTCTACCTCGATCTTTTCTTATGTCATTATTAATATAACATTTAGTTTCTGTTCAAAACATAATAATAAAAAAAAGAAAAATGAGTGTGCAAAGAAGAAGAAAACGATAATATAGGCTTAGCAAGGATACATCAGTTTCTATGTAGCCAGATTCAGATTTTTACACCATTCATAGCCAAGTTCCCAAATCACATTTATTGAGAATGAAAACCCTAATCTTTAGATATTCATTCCAGAGTGAAGATGTGTGATTCTGTGCGAGGAAGAAGAAAACGAGTATACTATAGGCTTAATAATGAATATAACTGTTCCAAGTAGCCAAATTCAGATTTTTAGACACCTTTTAGGCTAGTTCCAAAATCTCATTAATTGGAAATGAACAGAACTAATCTTTAGATATTTATGTGCTTCTAAAATTCATGCCCTTCTATGGTGATATGAGCTGGAGTGATGCTCTGTGATTCCTTCTACAACAACTAATTGACAACCCGGCTACTACACAAAAATAAAAAATAAAAAATAAGAAATAAATATAAAAAGAGGAAAAACACATACACATTTGGGAATGATCATTTTGTTTTGTACTTTCCACCTCTACTTCTAGTGCTTGTGCAAGTAGATGGCTAATTATATTGTGGATTATTGTATTTTTAGTGCATTCTCTGAGGGCTAACTGAATTGAGGATTCCCTCCTTTTCTTCTTCTTAAAGAAAATTTTCAACTTCGTTTCAACCTTTTTTCGTTTGGAAGAAAGCAGTTGAATCATGAAAAACCTCATTTTGTTTTGCAGGAGATGGTGCTTCATCAAGTGAACCATTGTTGCTTATGCCAAAGAGAACATACCAACCTAGCACCATCAGGCGTAAGAGGACTCATGGTTTCTTTGCTCGGTATATATGCATGTCTACTGTTAGAACATACATTACGTACATTTACGGAATTACTAGAAAGCAATTTACGTATTCATTTTTGTGGTGTTATTTTGTCCACATCAAGTATGAAATCTTGATCAAAATGTTGCTTGTCTGGGGATAATTTTTTTCATATTGCATTCTGCAACTTCTTTCAGTTTCATTTTTTCTTTTACTCCTATTATTAGTGATAGAAGGATTTTTATGGAACCTTTTTGTGGTTCATGGTCCCTTACCCCTCCTCAACGGGTGTTTATTGGAAATAGAAAACATGTATATGCATCATCTTAAGAATTTCTTGTGGTAATGCTTGCATTGTTCATTGGCATCTTTTAAAAATCATCAACTAATATATGCTCTGAGATAAACTGTTGAGTTGCTTAGGGCTTCTATGTTACAGCTTTTATTGAAGCATTTATTGTTATTATTATTTTTTGGAAAAATCTTGTCACAACCAGCTTCTCCTATTTCCACTTGATCTTTTAATTTTTATTTTTATTTTCCTTTCATCATAATTTATACCTTCGTTAGATATTACCAACTCAACTGAGCCTTTAGCCAACTAATTGGACTACATCAATTTGCTTCTTCCACCCACTTAATCAAGGCGAAGTTGACTCATTAATTATATAAATAGATATATACTTTTTGAATTATTTCGGCTCTTATTATTTAGGTCTACCACTATCTAAAAACTACTTTTTGTTCAAGGGCAATTTCTATCTACTCAACCAAACAAGGCCTTACTATGCATTATTGATGTGTTGGCACATGTCGTCTTTGAATTGGATGGTACCGCCTTTAGATTGACCCCAAAAGAAATGTAAACAAAAATTGGCCAAAATGTAATTCCTTTATTAGATTTTATTGGATTAGTATCCCTCATTTATTAGCATAACTGTAGTAGAAAATGCCAAATCTTATTAACATCGCGGTTGTTTATTGTTGTGTTTTTGAACAGCAAAGCAACCAAGGGTGGTAGGCGTGTGATTGCTCGGAGGGTGGCAAAGGGTCGCGCAAGAATCACAGTATGACATGTTAACCTCGTTGGGTAGGCATCAGGCATCAGTCTTTAGTTGAAATCAATAGTTACATTTCTTGTTGAAACTTTCTTGCATGGTTCTTATGTGGCAGTAAAAACAGATTACTCGGTTTGTAATGAAATGTCAAACCAAGCTTTTGCTTGTCCCGGTATGAGCTAAGGAGCTCTTCTTTTTTTTGTTCTGATTAGGGGTGTTCGTGGGTTGGGTTGGGTCGGGTTTAGGGTAAACCCACAACCTAACCCAAACAGTTCGGGTTGAAAAAGTTCAAACCTAACCCAAACCAATTTATGGTTAAACCTAACTCAACCCAAACAGTTCGGGTTTGGTTTGGGTTGGGTCGGTTTATCGGGTTGGCTCTAATTCAATATTTTTTAACTATATTTTAATGTTTTCGTTACACAAGAACTATTAAATTAAAATTTTTTTGTATATTTATTTTTAATTATATTTTATAGTTAACTCATTATACATACAAAAATAATATTATTTTTGAAATCTTCTTATTACTTTGATTTATATAAATTTAACATTAGTAAAATTTAATAATGTCATCTTTCAAATTGAAATTCTTCTAGCATGAAATAGATGATTTTGTAGAAAGAAAAAATAACTATTATTAATAGATGGTATTCATCTAGAAAGAAGATTTAATATAACATAAATAATCAAATCAATTTAAATAGTTACTTATAAGTTTATCATTTATATATAATAAAAATATTTCAAAAACTTATTTTATTTATTTTTAAAATCATTTATAATTAAAAAAGAAGAATACGTAAGATCGGGTTGGGTCGGGTTTGTTCGGGTTTTTAAGTATTTAACTCACAACCCAACCCAAACCTTTCGGGTTAAGCATTTTAAAACTCAACCTAACCCAAATAATTAATGCAACCCAAACTAATCCAAAAGGTTCGGATTGGGCGGGTTGGTCGGGTTGATGAACACCCCTAGTTCTGATGCCAAATTGTTGTGGAGGCTGTTGAGATATCTAATGCTGAGAAATGTTTCTTTGAATGCTAACAACATTGACTAAAATTTTAGTTTACTTTATATAATTAGTTAAAATACTTAGTAATTGTTAAAATAAAGACATTAATTTAATAGCTTCTTTGCCATACCTCAGTTTGTGGTAGATGGGGAAGCCTCAAGCAAGAGTTTAGAAGCTGCTTGATAAACAAGCTATTATCTAATAAATAAAGGTCTAACTGTGTACATGAAATAGTCATAAATATTAACAATTTCTCTCATATATAATTGCTGTTATACTAGATTTCTAAAACTTAGAAATCGGTAAGTAGGGTGGCTTCTATGTTAAATGAAACCTAACACATTCAAGCCTCCTTGTGAACGATGGCTTGTTTATAATTCTTCACGGTAAAAGCATGTGTTAGCTTCTTTTTAAGTGATATGATGAATGTAGCTTTGCTTTTTTGGCCTGGCAAAGCCATACAACCATGAAAGTAGTTAAATTGGTTTCATCTGAAGAAATTGAAAGATCAAAGCTATGCAAGTCCCAGGCTAGTACCTTCCTTAAATGAGAAATTGTTAGCACTGAATGCGTCAACTCTGCGTTAAACCAGCTAGTTGGATGTGATCAAAGCCTCACGTACTTGTTGGAAGACCCAAAACAAGTTCTAAGTCAAGAACGTCATCTTCTTCCTATACTAGCTCACAACAAGCTGGAAATTGTGCCTTGCAAAGTTGCATCAGTTAGACTAACAAACCACATCTTATGCATGGCAATCCAATGATTATCAACCCATGCATGTTAGAGAAGAAAAGCATAGGAATTGTTTTGTAAATCATTGCACCAAAAGCTTATTATTATGGCAAATTAGATTTATAACAATGAGCAAATATCTTTGTAAGGAAGATGGAACTAGAGATCTCATACGTAAAACTACTTGAACTTAAAGCAATAGCACTCTGACTATGTACATCAAGCAAAAGTGGATCAATTTGAAATTGAAAATTTTCAAATCCATTTGCCATTTCCTCATCTGCATATGAAAAAGAGAGGAAAAAAAAAATACAGAACTGTCATTTAGCTTATAAATTTAACAATGCATCAAGATACAATCAGAGGCATGCTTCCATGCCTTGAGAAACATAATCTTGTGGAAAATTGAAATGGGAATCAAAATGTTCTAACCAAATGTTAGTACATCTACTCTAATTTCCTCTAACTTAACCGAAAAAAAAAAAATGAAAGAAAAAAGATCATTGGTGTTTCAGCTTATAACGGCATCGGATGATTGGCAATAATTCAAGCACCGCTTTGTCATCCAAGTTTTCTCTCAGAAGATCGAACAGGCATTTGTTTTGGTGTATCCAAGTCATCCAATTCCAACAACCCAGTTTCGCTACCAGTGACTTCAATATCGCCATCTATCGTCAAGCCTTCAATTCTTGCAGCAACTGAACTATCTTTATCCCCCATCCCCACCTCTGCATGTCAACATCAACCAATAACCATCTGTTAGCATACTCCCACATCGCCTACCTACAATCAATCACAACGAGTAAGCGATAGGCATCCTCTGTTTTCATCATCTGCAATATATAAGTAGTAAACAACCCTCTCCTTACAAGCTAGTTTCGATTCATTTTTCTTTTTTTTTTTTTCTTTTAAAGGGTTCATTTGATGCACAATAAGATTACTACTTAAAAAGTTTTAAAAATTGCAAATTGAAACTAGATTTTCTAGTTTGCAAAGTTGCATTAAAAAAAATTAAGGAGCAAGTAATTGTAAGAAATTCTATTCCCTCAAATGTTGTATCCCATTGTAACCCAACTAGCACCATGACATCTATTCCACAGATCAATGACATCTAGGCCTCCACGCGCTACCCACAGGCTTGCGGGTTTGTCATGGCAGCGCCTGGAGGATGGAATTGAACACCTCGTCAGCATAATCATCATCAATGCCACGTTCGAACAACTCTCTAAAAAATCATTCGAAACTGCACAAAAACCTCGTTCCTAAAAAACAAAAAAAAAACAAAAAAAAAAAAATCCACCGCCCACCCACTTCTCGGAACCATTCAAAACCGTCAAAAAGTCAACGACCGAGAGCAGATTTGATAAATAAATATAAGTGTTTTCACTTTGTTACCTGGGTTGGAGAAGAACCAGAGAATAACAGCACAGAGAACGAGCACAAGAGGGATGAAATGGATGGCGTTCTCGGCGAATCTAACCCGCTGTCTTTCCTTCTTCGCAAAATCGGATAGGGGATCGTATGTGGGTAACTCCTCGGAGTCGACGGTCCTCATGATGCCCGGAGAGCCCTTCGACGATGGCGATGACCCGTGGTGGAGAAACTCCTCCGACGCCCTTGTCGTGCTGGCTGATCTGTGCATCTTTTCTCGCTTCTTTGCTTCCGTTGTTTTACCTTTTCTTCTTTTTTATTTGGGTTTGAAAGGAGAAGAGAAGAGAAGGAACGAAGAGGACGGTGGGAATCGTGAGGTTCGGCGAAGGAGCTGAAAAACCGGTTTTATTTTCATTTCAGGAGAGGGAAGACGAGGGGAGGCGATGGGCTTTTGCCACGTGTTGACTTATTATTTATTTGTTTATATTAAATGTTAATGTAAGTAAAATAAAAATCATTGTCAATGTTTTTGGCGGTGGGAAAATGAAAATTATCTTTTTGTTTCGTAAAACTTTACTTTGTCACGCTTGATTAGTAAAAATGGCAAGAAAAATGATGAAAAAATATTTTCGTGGGCCTTTTTTCACTAAAATTTGTTCAACTTGAACGTGAAACAATAAATATAAAAAATTTTAAAATTTTTGTACACTATTTAAAAATTGTTATTTATAACTAATTTTTGTCAAATTTTTTCATGTTAAATTAAATAATCTAGGATTTGAAGTTTTCTTAAAAAAATTTTCTTGAAAATGTTTCCTTAAGGAAAGTAGTATTTATCAAAGAAAAACTTTATATTACCAAACATAATTCTAAAAAAATTGCTTAATCTTACAGTCTAATCATATTTTATATTATTTAAAAATATATTATAGAATTTTTTATTTTTAATTATTTACTGTATATTTATAAATATGTATTTTTCATATATTTAGTAATGATCAGTGTTCTAATTGTATTAAAAGGTAGCTGAAATTGCTATTTTAATATCTAATAGATAAGTTTAGAGGCGGAACTAGGGGCTTACCTGTATAGTTGTTTTAAATGAAGTATATTTAATACTAATATTCGCCAAATTATAGTTAGAATTAACTAAAATATTTGGCTTTAAACATCCTGAAGAACCATTCCTTAAAATTTTTCATATTGTTTTAATAAGTTCTCAAAAGGTTTAGTTGGAACCAATTTTATCGTAATATTTAGTTTGATTTGAAATAATTATAAAAATGTATTATTTAGATATTAATAATTTACATAATTTAAAAGTATACAGTAAATGATTTAATAAATTTATCCATATAATGCACATGTAATTACAATTTTTTGCCATTAAATTTGTATTTACCTTATTAGAAAAATGATAATATATTGGTAAACTAAAAGATACATTCGAACTGAATCCAAGGCCGTAAGGTATGGCCCACGTGGTCATTTCCTGTGGTGGGAGTGGAATTGTCAAGGACAGGCGATAGATCCTCTGTAAGATACGTCAATTGTACGACACATTGTTGGGAAGAGGATAGCTCTGGCGAGTTACGTGAGATCAGATGATGAGGCGCGTTTCGTAGGGTAAAGTTATTTTTATAAAATAAGATGATTTAAAATCGAATTGAATAAAGAACGATGATATTTAGTGCAATATAGAACAGTTTATAAAATATTTTATTTTTATATTTTAATATATAATTTATTTATTTTTATATTTAGTTGCAATGTAAAAAATTAAAAAGAAAAAAAACGATGGTTCCTTGCAAATAATTAATTAAAATTATCTAATAAAATAAATTTGTTAAAAATGATAGAATTGTATTATTTTACACCCAAAAAAATAATATGGTGGGCCTAATTTTTATTTTATTCTTATACCTATCCTTGTACAATTAAACATGAAGATAGAATTACCTCAATACACTCTGCTATCTTTTTTTCTTACTTATCATCTTCTTCTTAATTTATCATCAAGGGTAAAAAACATAAAACAGTCTTTTACTTATTATATTTGGATTTATCTATTGTTTTTTTACATAAAAAATAATAATAATAAATTACATGAGGCTTAACTAATTTCCCATTCCAAAACCAAAGGTTGTGGTCTTGCAATATGACATAATTAAAATTTTAATTTTTTTGATAAGGGGGATCTCAAATATATTGTAAAGCTTATACTTATGCTTTTAAGAAAAGAATCCTACTTTCATTTTCTTCGTCTTTCAAAAGAGTGGATGAACATTCATGAAGTTATTCTTTTATAATCTAAAATATACAATAATTGTTATTTCATTAACTTTGCTTACACAATATTGTAAATTGTGTATGATTTATGATTTAAGTATAATCTTTGTATTCAAAATTTTGAAAAAAGGAAAACAAAGATTAGGTTACGTTTGGTTCATAATTCATACACAAATTCATGCATACAAAAAATGCATAATTCGTTAATAAAAATTTGAAATGAATTTCTAAATCTTTTAAAGAAAATTAATTGCTCTTAAAAAAAATAGTAAAATGTTGTTTTGATGAATTTTTATTCTTGGGCTTTATGTTAGTTTTTCGAATTACAGACCAAATGTAGCTTTACGTATGTTGAAGCTCAAAAATATTTTTTAATTTTTTGATTTTTGTACTTTTTTCAAGTCATTGTATTTAAATTTTTTACTTACGAAACCAAACAAGGTAACTTAAGATTTTAACAAAGCAAATACCAAGCTATAGCCTATAGTTGTATACATCAACCTTTGTCTACGGCTATAATTTGATTAGTTTGTATTTGTTTTTATTTTTTCTTTTTTTGGCGGATAAGAGCAGTTATAGTTCCTTGTTTAGGGCAAAAAGAACCTGAAATTGATGCTGGCTTGGAAGAACTTGCTTCCCTTCATTCCACGTTTTTACCAAAATCAGAAAGACCAATTTCTACATTTTTTTTTAAATAAAAATAAAATCTCCAGATGTTATAGTAAGAATAATTTTGGCTTTTCAAGGTGGTGAACAACTTAGGAGGGATAGGTCAGTTTCCACCTAGTATAGAGTCCATCCTGTTGCAAACTTCCACCTGATCAAATTCATAGAGGAGCTATTATCCATTTTAATGAAAATTTATTAAAAGTATGAAAATAAATATTTTGTACCAAATCCTTTCTCTCTGCAACCAATAAAATAATAGTTTTACACCAAAAAAAATAGTGCATATATTAGAATGAGACATACATAATATTTTATATCTATTCTAATATCTCTTATATAGAGTGACTACAATAGTTTCGTAACTAATCTTATTTTTTTAAAAAAAAAATTGATCAAAATGATATATATAATTCAACAAAAAAAAATTAATGCATTTTAAATATATTTTTTTGAGTTCAAATTCTAGGTATTAAAAAATTATGTTGAAAGAATTTTACCATTTATGACTTTATTATAACTCAGGCGATAATTAGTCTTAAGGTATCTATAAAAGTTTAAAGGTTTATAGATTATGTTTGATTGCTGAAAAAATCTTATTTTTTCATAATGAGAATTCGTACATTAATTTAAAAATAATTATCTATAATTAACTTTTGTTAAATTTTTTAATGTACAATCAAATAAGGTGAAAAAACTTTTTCAATAATAATTTTTTAAGAAAATAATATTTACTCAAAAAACTTTTGTTAGCAATCAAACATATCCTTAAAAAAAAAAATTTTGTTAGGTTGGTTTGGGCCTCAGTGCCCTTCATGAATGACCGGTGGCCAAAAATTAGGGAACCGCTTGTATTGTACGCAATAAAACAAACGAAAGAGCTTCTTAAATGAGCATCATACGTAACAACGACGAGTATGTGTCTCATCGAATATAATTACGCCACATAATCCCTTCTTCAATCGTGGCGTCTTCAACCGGTCCCACGTTGACGAATGCATCAAAATGTGAAGTCGTACGTACGTAGCGAAGTTAGTCATCGCATGAGCACGTCCTTGGAAGCTTCAGCTGCCGTGGGCAGCCATCGCAAGCCATCGGTCCTGCTATTACCATTTAATTACCATGCTACGAGCGGCAGCAAAACATAACCCTTATCGAAATGACAAGATACCCTTCGATTTTAATTTTACAATTTGAGAAGCCAAACGTGACTGTAATTTTACCTGTGAATCCTTTGCAAAATTATCAAACCACGCGCAATATAATAATATACATAGAAAATATTTTAAGATGTATTACAGTGTTTTCATTTTTTTTCTTTATTTTAATTATTGTATTAGTACATGCTATCTAGAGATCTAAAGTTTACTTATTTTATACTTGCTACCTAAGTTAGAAGATTCTACAAGATATTATTTAAATATTATTCTTAAGAGGAAATGTGAAATTTTTAACCCTTTTTTTTCTGTTTTTTTTAAGAAAATTGGTTGCATTAAAATAAGATGAATAAAGTAAAAAGACCAATTAGATTACATTATATTTTATCATTTAATAAGTAAAAAAATTATTTTAATGTAAGTATTATTTGAAAAAAGATAACATACCTAACTATTAAAGGCAAATTATCAAGCTCCACTTATAAAATATTCATATAAAAAGTCATCTAAATTAGATTGAAGTTTTATATTATAATAATATTACATCCATTCTTTAATTTTTAAAAGATTATCTATTAATTAAATTATCTATTATATAATTTTCAAATATTCAACACTTATTTATTTTTTTATTATACTATTTTTTAAAATGATAATTTTAATTTGTCGGACGAAATAGTAATGTGAAAACGTCCACAGTAAACGCTCTCGTACATATAAAAAGAAAAAAAAGAAAAAAAAACTGATAAATAAGGAATTTAAGGCATAAATCGAGGGTAGTAACGTAATTCCAGTGATCAGGTGTAATGTCGTGACATACATGCCCTTCCTCGTCGTATCTCACCGTTGAACGCATCGTGCATTTATATAAATCCCGACTTTTGAGGACTTGGGACATCTGATTCTTTTTCCATCGCTCTCTCTTTTCATTTCGATTTTACCTATTTCGTTTCAAATTCATCTTTTTGTTTGTATTTTTCCCCTTTTGATTCGGGAACCTTTTTCGGTTCGTCCTCGTACGTTAAAAACAACCGATTCTTTTCGAATTACCGCCGGAGAACCAGAGATCCGGCGCAATAACCGTCTCCGTTCGTGGTTCGGTTCGTCTAAGCATCTCAAAGTCATGAATCCAGAATAGTAAGTCTCTGTAATCTTCGTATTGTCTATCTGTTTATTTATTAATTTTTTTGGTTATTTGGCTGTTTTGGATGGAGAAACTGGCTGGACGTAGAGGCAACCGAGTTTTTTGGTTGATTCGTGAGAGCTTCGTTTTGTGTTTTATTAGATCTATGATGATTTTGTTATATTCGATGTTTAATTACGGGATTTATGTTGTTTATGTTGAAGATCGGTACGAGTTCCATAGTTTTATCAATAATTCGGCTGGTTGCGGTCGATTCGGTAGTCATTTTTGCATCTGGAGCAACCAATCTGCGTGTACAAACGAGATCTAGGTTATTTTTGTTTAGATCTGATCATGGAACGCCGTTTAGTTGTGGATAGAAAGGAATATTGATTGAGTTTTTACTGTATTTGTACGTCCATATATATTTGTTGGACAAGTGTATTTTAGAGAATAGTGATATTAAAATTTCTCATTTGTCTTATGTCGAGGGGTTCCTGAAAGCCTTCTTTTTTTTAAAATTTGTTTTGGTTCTCAATTTGTCAAATGCTTTGGAATAAAAAAAATTGGAGAAGTTTTCGTCTGGACTGGAAATTGGGTACTAATTGTATTAGGTACTCTTAATTACTTGCAACTGGCGGCAACTGTTTGCCGATTCAGCAATTAGATTTGATGAGGTGTGACATTTGAAATTAAATAAACTCCGACGCTTTTCCTTTTCTTAGATTTTGAGAGCCCTTTATTTATGACTTCTAGGTTTATAGAGACAAGATTTTGGATAACGATAAATAGAAACTATGAATGAATATGTTAAGAAACATGCTATAATTCTACAAGTTCACATTGTAATTTATGGATTTATTTGGTTCAAACCTTTTTAATGCGTTTGAGCTTTTCTATGTTTCTATCAAATAACATTAACTTTAGGAGACATTAGTTAAGGAATTTGAGATTGTATGCATTTTTTTTGTACTTAAGTGAATGTGTGGGTGTGTCTTTGGCTTGATCAAAATTTTAGTAAACCTGAACTTTAAGGAGCACTGACATTATAGCCATCTGTGGGTTCTCTGCAGTAGACTTTGGTGCTTTTGCATTCAAGATTTTTGATATATCTCACATATTTGAATTCCTTCATATGCGATTAGTACTTTGCATCACATGTCTAGGGCTTTAATCATTCATCACTGTTGCATGATTTAGAACCCATCATTAGATCTGTGCCTTTTTGAGAGACTCGATGCCCTATTATACCACCTCTTACGTGTTTTCCTTGATGCACACAGTATGCCCTAGTTTTCTCATTTTCTTTGATTTCACATGTTGGATGATTTAAGAAATCAAATAATGGTAAAATTAGTTCTATTAACCCTTTTATATCCAACGGTGAAATTTTCTTTGGAAGTTTGTTGGTCTGAAGAAGTACTTTGTTTTAGTGATTTGCTTGTTGGTGGGTAGAGTATTTCTTGGCATTTGTAGCCTTTTCTTGATAAAAAATGTTTTTTTCAAGGGAAGATCATCCCAACAAACTTGTTTTTGAGCTTTTGCTGTGAAATACTTACATTACTTTTATCATTTCCTGAATTACAAAAAATACTGTATTTTCTCACTTTACTTGCTATAGACATCTTAAAGAAGTCTTATAATTTCTTACAAGTTGAACTTGGACAAACTTTTTTTTTCCTTTTCTGGAAATATTTTTCTTTTGTAATCATTTATGCATAACCTATAAGTTAGAAGTATGCTGAAGCGTTTTAAGGGAAAGAGACTTACGTATACCAAAGAACTTATTAGTTGGTGGTTTTGTATGAAAAGTAAACATTTGCAAATGTTTACAAATGATTTTATAATGGATTCCAATGTAATTGGTAAATGTTCATTCTGGGAATTTGCAAGTACCAATGACTTGCTTTGTTGTGATAGGGGAAGTTTTATGGATTGTTTATACAATTGACATCTTTGTAGTGATAATCTCTTGGTTATGCAAGTTTGTTGGGTTTACGGATTGTTTGTATGTATCTTACCTATATTCTGGTTCATCTGTTAACAAGAGTGTTTTTTTGGACTTCTGAGTTTGGACTTACTATTCATAATTGCTGTTCAGCGACTATCTTTTCAAGCTTCTCCTCATTGGAGATTCTGGGGTGGGAAAATCATGTCTCCTTCTAAGATTTGCTGTAAGTTCTCCTGTTCTCAATTCAAATTATTTTGACCTTTTCTAGGGCAATAACTTTTGTACATAAAGATTACAAATAGTTAAGAAATCTAATGTTGAACATTTTCACTAGTACTTCAATCGATTTTTTTAGCCTATTTGAAATGAAATTACATCACTTGGCATAAGTTAATACTATATGAAAGAATTAAATTGGCACTCCCCCATAAGATTAGTCACTTGGGAAAAGGAAGAAAGGAAAGTTTTAGTATGTCCTGTCTATGTACAATTGAGATTATCAATTTTTGACACAATCTTCAACCGCTGGCTACCATAACTGCGGAAAATTTGATCAAACCAAGCCAGCCATCAATAACATGATTTGGCATTGCACTTGGTTTGTGATTGAAGATGGAACTTGTTAAGCATCTATTAAAATAGTGAATTGAATTATTAATTATGTTTATGGAGTTGAATTAGAAAGCATTATTTATACTACTTATAATTTTTTGTCTTTGTGTATTATTTATGTGAACAAGGCTTTTTTAAATGTAATTGTGAATTTTATTGAAGATTTGAAGCATACAGGCATGTCATATGACTGAAAGTACCCTTTGGAGCCTAGAAAATTAGATGTGGACATTCTTTTTTATATATATTTTTTGAAAACCTGAATATTTTTCCTCTTTTGTTATACAGGATGACTCATATCTGGAGAGTTACATCAGCACAATTGGAGTTGATTTTGTAAGTTAATTACATTTGGCGCACTTTTTCTTTTCCTTTTTACATTGATATCACTAACAGTGAATATTCTCCGTGCTAAATTGTAGAAAATACGAACTGTAGAGCAGGATGGAAAGACAATTAAACTTCAGATTGTAAGTTTTTGACCAATTGATATTTTTAATTTTTTTTCCACTTTTTCCATTTTGCACATCAGTCACTTACACTTTGATGGCATCCTTGCTGTTGATAGGGTCCTTGCTGATTGTGTATGTTGATGGATATACTGTTGGATTGGATGTTTTTGATTTATTATTGATTATTATTTTGTCTAAGGTGTATCCTGCTCAATTATTAAATTTAGATGTTTGCCTTGATCTGATCTTGAAATTCTTCCTTAGTCTATTTGTTTCACATTGTGTTATCCCTGAATTTTATTTTCTCATGATGCAGTGGGATACGGCAGGGCAAGAACGTTTTAGGACAATTACTAGCAGCTACTACCGTGGTGCTCATGGGATAATAGTAAGTCATACCCTTTCTTGCTACTTTGTTTTCTAGTGTCAACTCTTTGCAGACTAAATGTTTTATTAGAAGTAAGCACATCTTATGCAAGTGAGATATTGGCAGATAGTTTACGATGTGACAGACCAGGAGAGTTTCAACAATGTTAAGCAATGGCTAAATGAAATTGATCGCTATGCAAGTGAGAATGTGAACAAGCTTCTGGTAGGAAACAAGTGTGACCTTACGGCAAATAAAGTTGTTTCGTATGAGACTGCCAAGGTAAAGTTTTGGGTAAACCCATCTGAGCATATTGCTAATTAATACTCTGAAGTTGAGTACTGCAGTGCAGTAAGACTGTGGATGCATGTCTTGTTTAATTGATTATGAGTTGTATAAAATGATCTATGCCTCTGCCAACCAGCCTAACTGGGTTTTTTGCTCTGCCTTTTTTCCTTGACAAGGCATTTGCTGATGAAATTGGAATTCCATTCATGGAAACAAGTGCAAAAAGTGCAACTAACGTGGAGCAAGCCTTCATGGCCATGGCTGCTGAGATCAAGAATAGGTATTTATTTATTTATTTATTATTTGACATTTCCTCCTTCCAGAGGACATAAATTCAGTTGGTTAAAAGAGCCAAGAGAAGAATGTTTGCTAATAATTGTTGTACAGGATTATTGTCAGTGACTTGACTAAATATTTTTTAACGCTTAACTCGTCTTTGCATGCCGATGCTAGCAACCCCTACATGCCCATCATAGAGCATATCAGTTCAGTTTCTGTTGTTTCTTTTAACCTTGCTACTCAGTGACTTTCCATTGTTTGCTTCATTTAATAGTCTTGTCGAGAATTAACATAAAAAAATTAACTTGCAATTTTCACTTTTCAATCGTCCGGTTTCTCCGTATTTCACTGCCTTTGGTATTCCAATTCTTTTTTGTCATTGTGTTTCACAGGATGGCAAGTCAACCAGCCATGAATAACGCTCGGCCTCCAACAGTGCAACTCCGTGGGCAGCCTGTTGACCAGAAGGGTGGCTGCTGCTCGTCTTAAGATTTATAACTCAACGTTGCCGTTGCTGCTGCTGCTCTTGTATTTGCGTCTTGTCCCGTGCCGTGTAAAACTATCATTCAGTTTATCTTTTGCTTCTTCCAGCTTTTTCATTTAAGATTTAGTAGTACCTTCTGTTCTTCAACTTGTCATCTGAAATTAATTCTTTTCAATTCAACTTCTTGATTTCAAAAAATGGCCTGTACAAATCTCAGGAATCGTTAATAGTCCAATGGCAGCATCATTATTTGTTTCTTCGTGTTACTTTTATTCTGCAGATCTTGTATAACTACAATTCTCAAAATAATTTCATTTCACTCTTCTGAGGCGGGTCAGGTATTGCCAAAAATCATATGAAAATCCTCAGCTCCATTTTTTGAATTACTGATCGATTGACGTAAATAATCAAACATTAACAGCAGAGTATCTCTAGTTGATGAATTGAATTGCGTCACTTCTTACGCTCACCAATAGTCTCCACATGAACAATTCCCATTCCTGAAATGATGGAATCTGGTAGTATCTCTAAGAACAATTTCTCGCCTCTCAATCATTGAGATATATTTAATAGCAGTGTGGCAATCCCCACACACGCGCAAGTTCTTGAACACGCGGATTGTCGTCCTCGGCGGCGTCCTGATCAGGCCAAACGCAACGGCCAACTTCTCGCTATGTTTCAATAGTATCTGCTCCTTCTGTTCCTCTCCCACGTCGTGTAATGCAAAATCGAGATCTGGCGAGTAGCCTGCAACCTTCATTCTCTTCTCCAACTCACGTAACTTCTCGTGAATTGCGTCCAGTGCAGGATGAACTCTGTCTCCAGATCTGAATTCGCTTACCACATTATTCACTTCAATCCAACTGTATCCTGGGGTCTTCACCACCTTGTTCTCTTTCATCAGTTGCCTCACTTTAGCTACATTGTCCCATTTGCTCATTGCAGCGTAGATATTAGCAAGTTGAACATATCCAGCTGCACTATCTGGTTCTAAAACCAACAAGTTTTGAGCTGCAAACTCTGCTAATTCAAGATTCTTGTGCATCCTACAAGCACCCAAAAGGGTTCCAAAAATTGCAGAATGCGGTTTGAAAGGCATGTTATCAATCAAATCCACTGCCCTATTTAGTAAACCAGCTCGACCAAGCAGATCAACCATGCACGCATAATGATCTGGCATAGCTTCAATTTCATAATCCTTCTTCATAGAATCAAAATATTTGATCCCATTTTCCACCAACCCCGCATGATTACAAGCTGATAAGACAGCAACAAATGTAATCCGATCTGGCCTTACTCCTTTTGCTTGCATCTCATCAAACAACCCAATCGCTTTCTCTCCAAGTCCATGTTGGGCATACCCAGATATCATTGCATTCCATGTAGCGACATCTTTCGTAACTATCTCACCAAATATCTTCATGGCTTCTTCCAACTCTCCACATTTGCAGTACATACTAAGCAATGAAGTTCCCACAGTAGTATTTAATATCAAGGGCAATTTGCAGATGAACTGATGAACTTGCCTGCCCAATTGCAATGCAGATAGATTACTACAACCTAACAAAACACTACTGAAACTTGATGGGTTTGGAATGATTCCAACACACCTCATTCTTTTAAAGAATTTTAGACTATCTTCAGCTTGATAGTTCTCAATATACCCGGAAATCATGGCATTCCAAGTTACTAAATTTCTTACAGGCATTTCCTCGAACAATGTCTCTGCCATACTGATCCGTTTAAACTTCATATACCCAGTTATCATTGCTGTCCAAGCAACCACACTCTTATCCGGAGTTTGCTTAAATAGAGATTCTGCAGATTCCAAATCACCAGCCTCAACATAACCAGAAATCATGGCACTCCAAGAAACACTATTCTTCCGTGGCATTATTGAAAAAAGCTCAAATGCATCACTCATCTTCCCACTCTGACAAAGACCCGAGACCATAGTATTCCAAGACGCAATATCTCTCACAGGCATGCTTTCGAAGAAAGCTCGAGCTGTTTCAATACCCGAATTGTGTAAGTAACACGCTAGCATGGTGTTGAATGACACCACATCTGGTTCAGGAATTTCATCAAACAGCTGTTGCGCTTGTTTCAAATTCCCGGGCTTCTTTGAGTATCCAGCTAGCATTGAGTTCCACGTAACTGTCGTTTTAACTGTCGTTTCTTCAAACACTTGCCGGGCAGATTTTAAATCGCCTGCTTTCACACATCCAGCAATCGTCTTATTCGATGAAACAATGTTGATCAGTCCGCATTTATAACTGCTTGAAATCTTGTTCTTGGTCGCCCCCGAAGAAGAAGAAGAAGGTCTTCTGCGGCTCGGTTCTCTATAAAATCTCGCATTTGGGTCCTGAAACGTGAGGCTGCCGAATTGGGTTTTAAAGAGAAAGGAGAAGGGTTTAGTGAGAATTTGATGATTTCTCGGGTTCTTTACAAAAAGAGAAGACATAGGCCATAATCAAAACAAGATCCAATTCAGCTGACGCTGAACGCCATATCTGTGTTTTAGAGGGATGTTGCCAAAGTTTGTTTTACTGGGAACGTAGAAGTCGCTTCTGATTGATAGCTGAACTTACAATTAGCTTACCTTTAATTTAAAGGCACTAAAGGAAAAAAGAAAAGATTAAATTTTTATTGGTCAGATGAGTTAGTTGGAATACATATTAGGGGGATTGTTAAAGATTAGGTACTACCATTTTAAAGAATTTGAGCAAAGGTCCAAAACATTATAAAGTTAGAGCAGATGTACTAATCTTAGAAACTTATCAAATCAAACATTCTTCATTTTTAATTTTACCATTCTTTTTGTAAAACAAGTGATAGAATATTCAAATGACCATGATCTTTTTATGTCAACAATGTATTGGAAAGAGAGCAAAAATATCTTTTTAATACATCTTAAATTATTCAAACCGTAAGAAATATAAGAAACTTATGATCGTTGAAAATAATTAGCTACATACTAATAACTTGGCAAATGAATTAATAGCTCAGTTACCTATTTTAAATGGCTAAACTTTCTCATTTTGGTTCCAATTTAATTGATTCAACATGGTTTAGAAAGAGGAGAAAAGGACTTTTTTAGTGCACGTTAAATTGTTTAAATTAGAGTTAAAACGAGAAAGCTATAGTCGTTTGAAATTGTTAACTATACGATTAACTCTATGATTGAGTTAATTGCATGGTTAATAACTTTAAAAGACCATAACTTTCTTGTTTTAACTTCAATGTAAGTTATTTATGTGTTGAAATAAAAAACAAAAATATCTTCTTCACACGTCATATATTACTTAAATCAAAGTTGAAATGAGAAAGTTATAGCTAGTTGAAATAACAAACCATGTAGAATTAGTTCACAGAACATAAAAATCACATATTATTTTGCTAAAAACTGTTCTGCTTATTCATGGAGAGAGCTCTCTTTGATTTATAGAGTCCTAAAATTACAACCGAATATAATGATAGATGACATTTGTTTTAGCTATGAATCATAAATGGTTTCTTTAACAAACTCTCTACAAATTTCCATGGTAATACCAAAAATACGCAAACAAAATATTCTTTGTAACAGTTTGATGGTGGTGATTCCATACTCCTTACGGCATTTCCTTAGCATCCCCCCGCAAATGAGGAGGAAGGAGATGTTGCTAAGTTTGGATAGTAAGTATGAAAATTTGGATGAGCTTCATGGTTTGATGAGCCAATTGATCAAACGAAGGAACATACAAAACTTGAAGTTCTTTTTGATGATCTTGTGTCCAATGAAATGTATGTCAAGTTCTATATGTTTGGTGCATGCATGGAATACTTGATTTGTAGCTAGGAATGTTGCATAGGTGTAGTCACACCAAATGATCGGGTTAGTAGGAAGAGAAATTTGAAGTTCTTTAAGGAGAGAGCATATCTAGGTGATTTCAATAGATGTATTTACAAGAGCTTTGTATTTTGATTCTGTAGAATATCAAGCTACTACATATTGTTTCTTGATTGACATGAGATAAGATTTGCTCTTAAGAATATGCAATAACTAGCAATCGAATGACGGTCGTTCGAAGATGAAGCCCATTCTACATTAGAGTATCCGATGATAAAGAGTTGTGAGCTTGATTTGATGTGTAAACTTAGATTTGAAGTCCCTTTCACATATCAAATGAATCTTTTTATAGCTTGCCAATGAGTTTGAGAGGGATGTTGTTGAAATTGACTGAGACAATTGACAATGAATGATATATCAGGTCATGTTTGAGTGAGGTATTGAAGGCCCCCAATTACATAACAATATTTTAGAAGGGAGGATTGTTTTTTGAATTTAGTGGTTTTGTAATAGAACATGGTGTAGAGACAAGTTTAATGGAGGACATACCAATACAGTCAAGTAGAGATAAAATGAAATTGGACTAACTTAAATAGACTTCATAGAGTTTCTGTGAACTTTTACACCCACAAGGTATTATAGTTCTCCAAAATCTTTAAGAGAAAATGTATTGTGTAGTTTGATGATGAAAGAGTTGAGAAGGTGCTAATTGTTTCGTGTAATCAATATGTCGTATACATAGATGATGAGATAAATGATGGATGTATCATCTTTGTTAGATGGATAAGGAGTTTACAATAGAATTTTGAAACTTCCAATGAAGTAGTATGGTTTATAATTCGTCATACCAGTCACAAAGGGCTTGTTTGAGCCTATGTCTTGCTTTGTGAAGATAAGAAGCATAATGAGGATGAGAGTGATAAATGAAACTTTCTGGTTGTGATATAAATAATAATTCTACTAGAAAGTCATATAGAAAGGCATTTTTGATGTTCAGTTGTCTAATCGACTAGTTGTAATGAACTAAAATTGACAGAATGATAAGAAAAATGAATGGCTTTATTATTGAGCTATGTCTTAAAAAAATCAATCCCTAGGATTTAATTGTAGCTTTTTGCTACAAGTCGAGCTTTATAACAATTATTAAAGCCATTTGTGTTCCTTTTGATGTGAAATGCCCATCTATTTCCAAATAGATGTTGATAAGAAGAATAAGGACCAAGTTCTATTACTCATCATTGAATATTCTTCATACATAACCTCTTTCCATTTGCCAGATAATAAGGCATATTCCATTATGGATGGTACATAATCACTTAAATTGGATATGAATTTGAAAAAAAATTGTTTTGGATTAAAGATACCACTCTTGGCTCTAGTGATCATTGGATGAGATGGTAGGATTAGTATAGGAGAAATTTGTGTGGGTGTTGATGCAATAGGAGGTAAGGGAGTGGGAATAGTGGAAGTAGTTGAAGTTGTGATTGATTGTGTTGAAATAGAGGAGGTTGAAGTAGCATGTAGAAAGGAGAATGATCTGTGAGAAGGTTGAGGTGATGATGATGATGTATTTGTTGGAAACATGTTGGAGTATGGGAATTCTAATTCATTGAATTGAACATGTCTTGATATGAACAATTTTCCATTACTATTGAGACAAATGTAACCTCAATGTGTGGAGCTATACCCCAAGAAGAGGCATTTCTCATATCTGAATTGAAATTTATCTCTTGAAGGATCGACGGTGTGGATAACAAGAACAGCCAAACACCTTTAGAAATGAATAATCCCATAATTTATGAAATAACAATTGAAAAGGAGAAGAACCATTTAGAATTAGAGTTGGTAATTGGTTTATGAGAAATGTTTTTGTTGACATTGCATCCCACCAGAATTGAAAGGGTAATTGAACTTGAGCAAGAAGTGTATAAAACATTTTAGTGATGTGGCCATGTTTGCATTTCGCTCGTTCATGCATGTGTGTGTGTGTGTGGGCATGGGTGTTGAAAAAGCATGCCATGTTGTTGTTGGTAGGGTACTTGAGCCTTATATTCACATCTCCAATTAGTTTGAAGTCATTTTATTTTTATAAAGAATCAATTTTTAACAAGTTGTTTAAATATAGTAAAGGTTTCCAAAACATTGGATTTTCATTTTAAGGGGTAAATCTAAGTGAATCGTGAGTGATCATCAAGGAAATGAACCTAATAGCAACATCCTTCTCATGATGCAATGGTTCTAGTCCCCAAACATCTGAGTGGATTAGTTCAAGCGGGGAGGCAGTTCTTGAGTTTGAGATTGAAAAAGGAAGTGCAAGAGAATTTTCCATTTTGCAAACAAAACAAAACTATAACTCTTTATTAAAATTAAGAGATTGATTACAGACTTGTAAGACATTGTGAAGTATGGTAACGGATGGGTGTCCCAACCTCATATGCCATAAATTTATTAGACAATAAAGTTGAGGAAACAAAACTAAAATAGCTGCTTGCATTGGTGGCGAGCAAGGTGGGATTGGAAAATAGATAAAAACCATCTTTTAGGTTCCCTTGAAGAAGAATTGCCTTGATTTGAGAATTCCTGATGTCGCAATGATCGACATGAAATTCAAGAAATACATTATTATCACGAGTTAGTAGCGCAACACTAATCAAATTCTTTTTAATTGAAGGAATGCAAAGTGCGTTTAGAAATTTGAGTTAAGGATTAAAGAATGGTGAAGAGTAGTAACCAATGTGAGTAATATCAAGTGTGACACTATTGCCAACCATGAGAGATTTGTTACCGGAATATTTAGATTTTGCACTTAGCTGAGAAAGATCAAATGTGATGTGATTTATTACTCCACTGTCAGCATACCATGCTGAATCAACAACTGACTCTAGTGTTGCAACAAAGGCATTTGTAGGTGGTTTAGATTTGGTTGAATTTGAGGCTCCCATGCAGTTCATATCGGCTCTGTAATAATAGACAACAGCTGAATGACTAAATTTTCCACAGATTTGGCATGTGCGTTTATTTTTGTTGAATGATCTACCAACTTGTCCTCCATTTCTTACATTTCCTCCTCCACGATAGGAGTGGTTCCGTGGTTGTCCTCTATTTGATGATTGATGACTTACGTTTGAGAGATTTGTGTTCAATTGTTTGTAATTGGTTGATGTGGATTTGTTAATTGTTATATTTGCACTAGGATTGGCAATGGATAAAGAGTTCATGCCATTTACGACATTTAGTTGCTGTAATTTTGTTTCAAAATTCAGTAATAAAGTTTGCATTTCAAGCTATGCTAGATCGAATCGTTCTTGAAGAAGGGTGGTCATTGGCAAATATTTAGCATCTAGACCAGCTAGAGTTTATGAGACGAGATCATCAATAGAGAAAGGGTAACTTGCAGCAGCTTAACTATAAGCAAAACACTTCACGGTGTTTAGATGTTGAGTCATTGTTTGTCTCCTTTTCTAATGGTTTGCAACCTTGTCATGCAAATCTGAATACAAGCTCCATTGTGAGCACCGTAGAGATCTTCGATTGCTTTCCATGTTTGATTGAGATGTGGTGTATTTGATGATTTGAGATGCCATAGATTCCGTGAGAGAATTGAGCAACTACCCAAGCAATGACTGATCTCCATTCTTCATAATCAGGGTTGACACTTCTTGAATTGTCCAAGAAAGGTGCTTGACATGGCTTTGTTCCATACAGAAGGCCTTTTATTACTGCTAGAATGGTAGAATTCTACAATAGGAAATTATGATGATCCAACTTGATTGTCATGCTTTGGTTGAGGGAATGAGCAAAAGGTGAAATGACAACAATTGGAGCTAGATAAATTGGCATCATTGTGGATGACTCTAGATCAGCCATGGTGTTTGTTGTGTGGCTCTAATATCATATCTAACATAAAAATCTTGATTTGATAAAAATTGCTTTGGTTATTCACGGAGAGCTCCCTATGATTTATAGAAAAAGTCCTAAAATTGGTTTCAACTATGGATAATAAACTAATTCTCTAATGAACTCTCACAGTAATAACATAAATACACAAAATATTCTCTATAACAGCTTGATGCCTGTTGAGATCACTGCAAGTGCACAAGATCGCAATAGTAATATACGGTAAATTCTAGATTATCGTCATCTGAAAACAGTTTGTGCTTAATATCTCAAATTCCAATTTAATTTTAGTCTCAGCTTTGTTAAGGCTCACAATCAAATTAAATATTAAAAACTTATATTAAATTGAAAGCAAATTGAAAGCAAGTGAATATTGAATAAAAAACTATATGAATTAATATTCTAGGATAGTAAAATATCATGTATTCACCTTTAATTTTTATTTCAATTAATCTAAATTTTGTTCTTGTAGGTTATAACACTAATAATTAAAACCTTCTTCCGATGCACCTTGATCCTACTAGTTAAATTACCTTATACCCCATCTCGAGGCATATAGTCAATAAATTAATGCATTAAATTTAGTAATTATGTGCAACCTCCAATAGAATCAACAACCTCCTGGTCAATTGATTCTGATAGGTCTATATTCCGATTCTCCAATTATTGAACCTCTTGCCTGAGTTAGTTCAACAATCTAATATCAATTTATAGATGGTTAATCAATAAAAAGCATTAAAAACACAAAATGTAAAACAATACCCCGAAATAGATTAATAAATAAAAATCAAAGGGTCCTACAATCGAAATTAGATCCTAGATGTCGGAGGCCCCTTCCTTAGGTCGAAGGGTAGCCCGATCGGCACAGTGGCCTGACGAACTCATTCACCATATCAAGTTCGCCTAACCACTGTTAAGCTTCTCCAACCTCAATAACAACTGATATCAGAATAATTAAAAGACTCAAAAGCGAAAGTAAGCAAATATACAAAGAGTGATTATCATATTACATATTGTCTTATCCAAAATACACATTTGAACATACATACACATACACAAGAGTGACCAACCTTAACAAAAAGGACCAGAACAGGAAAAATGAGTCATCAGGAAACTAGGCAATCACCACACCTTTTCCTCTATCAGCCACCAAAAAACCTAAAATATTAGTAAAGTAGTGAACCTAAAAATAAATGTGGCTCAGCGAGTAGTAAGACCAGAATGTTACCCATAACTAACATTTCCAAAATAGTGCATATATGCATGAACAGTAAAATGATGCAGTGCTTGAACACGTGACATAGTATAAAAGCAGTTATAAGCAGGGCAATAGTTATATAAAAAAATATTTCAAATACATGTTACTCAAAACTGTATCAGGCTAGGGTTAAATCAGCAAACCCAACCTATAGTCATCACTTGAGTGGGTCCTAAGTTAGGCGTACTGGCCACTCAAGTGACTCATCAGCTAGGCGTATTACTCAAATACCCTAACCTCACGCTTAGTCCGTGAGTGTCGTGACTCGAGCGAGTTCTAAGACTAGGTGCACTGATCATATGCCCTAACCCCGAAATTCAACCCTTAAGTCTAATCCCAATCACATTGTGTATCCTAACCCTGATGTTTGACCCTCGAACTTATGGTCTCATTACCCGTGCACATCTATATGTTCAAATCAATCAGATGTATTTTAATCTCATAAAACCATTTAAACCAAGTCATTTCACAACAATTTTGTGCAAGGAACACAAGTTATGAAAAACACTTGAATCAAACTACTAATGTCGGGACCCCTTCCCTAGGGAGAAGGATGAACAGACCGGCACAGTGTTATGACAAACCCCTTCCTAAATTGAGATTACGCGAACACTGTTAAGCCTCTTCACAACATTATACATAGCACTATCAGAGTAATCACAAGAAATGCGAAAACTACTAAAATAAATAATTACAGTAATTTTTTTTAACAAAAGTCAACTATATATACAGTCTCCTAAATGTAGCAGTCGCAGAATGTCTAAGTCAAAATATCTATAATACTTTTCTCACTTCTTATACATTATACTAACTCTCAACACAGTAAAGCACGTGAGAGAAAACCTACCAAAGTAAATGTGGGGCGCTCTATGCATTGACCACCTTCTTCCCCTTATTCGCAGAAGAAGAACCTGAAATTTTAGAGTAGTGAGCCAATTTTGTCCATAGCAGCTCAGTGAGTAATGTAACCTAATCTATAACTTATAACAAGGATTCTAAAAAAATAATGTCATGTATGAATGCACAATAATCATAATGTGAATGAGTGCAATACTTAATGAATGCTAAATCCACAATGCAATCTTGCACCTTCCATTTTGAAAACATTTTTTATGCCAAAAACACATAAATCCACTCGAGCAGGTGAAACCCAACAGTTAGGTGTATACTCATATCATATCACAGGGAGCCAATTGATAGACTTGGCCCGATCATACCCTCGAGTATGACAACCACTCATCCTCAATGCTTTAGGGGAGCCCAATTGATGGACCTGGCCCAACCTTACCCCCGAGTACGACAACCACTCATCCTCAATGCTCTACCACATCCAGTACCCTAACCTGCACCCGAAGCTCGATATTCAGTGTACATTTTCATTTCGATCACATTTAAAGATTGTAAATGCATTTCAATATATAAGAACATTTCATTTATGATAGAATAACAAGTTAAGTGATTAATTAGAAAACACTACTCACAAGAATGCTTAGCTCCCAGTGTTCCTCTAGTGATCGGTCACATCTTCCTAATATTTGATCCTATATGATCAACTTAGTTTCTTAATATCTATATAAAACTTGACTCAAATCTAACTTTATGGTCCTTGGTCAATCAAAGGATTGACTTGGTCAATTCTAGTCAGCCCTATCTAAACTTAACCTTCGTCGACCTGTCTAATCTACAAGATAAACGTGATTAACAAGGTCAATTAAACCTTTAATATTGACTTAAAATACTAAAAATATGTATTATCGACATGTGTCTCACCTTTAGTATACAATAACCAGCCATTTTTATAAATTTGAGGGTTCAATATATAAATATTATTTCCTATGTTACACATTTTCCTAATAAGTTATTTATAATGTTATACAATATTATATAACATTTTTTATTATTTAACATTATTTTTACCCTATATATATATATATATATTTATTAATTAATTAATCCTCAAATCACATAAACGCGAACTTAATATATTTATTGACCTCCAAAAATTATAATTTCAGTGTCATTGAATTCATAGTTTCGTTCTGGATATTTTAGTACCCACCAACTAAAATTCTAGCATTAATAGGTATATTTCCTTATGCGTCAATTTTCAACTACTATATAATTTCATCGGGTTCACAAGGGTACAAATAATGTACATATCTATATTCTACTAGTAAATCTGAACAGAATGATATATATATATATATATATATATATATATATATATACATTTTAGTACCTGCCAACTAAAATTCTAGTATTAATGGGTATATCCCCTTATGCGTCAATTTTCAACTACCATATAATTTCCTAGGGTCCACAAGGGCACAAATAATGTACATATCTGCATTCTACTCGTAAATCTGAACACAATGATATATATATATATATATATATATATGTGTGTGTGTGTGTGTGTGTGTGTGTGTGTGTGTGTGTGTGTGTGTGTGTGTGAGGCCCATGTTTTTGGCATCGGATTGACGGATCTGACAATGTGTATTTTATATATTTTCTAGAATTTTAATGAAGATATATGGAAATTTTCTCCAATTTTTTCCACTTTCAAATTATATATTGAAAAAAATGAGAATAATGTGAGAAAATGCAATTTTAAGGAGAAAACATATGAAATTATTAGAAAAATGTGTTTTCTTGAGAAAAATGATTTTGAAGATTGATTGTTGAATTTTCGGAACAATTATCGATTTTTTAGAGTGATAAATAAAATTTTTGTGAGAAAAAAAATATGATTTTAGAGAAATTATTCAATTTTTGGGAAAAATAATTGAATAAATGATGAATTGATGTATAATGGAGGTATTTTGATGAGAAATGATGTATTAGCAATTTTTAGTAATTTTAGAGAAAAAATTTCAGATTCTCGGTGCGCATGGGCCGAGAATCGGTTAGGCCCAGGGCTCGACTCGAGATGGCCCGCGCGGCTTTGAAGTCCAATTCGTGGGCCGGCCCACGCGCCCAACAAAGGGGTCCAGCCCCCTTTCCTTTATCCTTTGTGCGAATTTTGGAGGATTTTTGGCCGATTTTTGCAGAATTTCGAGGTTTTTCCAGCATAAAACTATGGTTGTTCATGGTATTTGGACCCCTGGTTTTTGCCATCAATTCACAGCCACCTTAGATGGCCAATGGACATTGCCAACTAGGTAGCCAACATGTGAGGTTGGAAGCCACCTGGATGGTCACATGTCACCCCATAATTCCATGCAAGCTTCCTCTCATGCAACAAAATTTCCCCTTGAGCATAAGTCCGAAAAATTCCAAATTTTTGTAGCTACATTCATGAGCTTGAATCTCATCCATTTCTTGGCCAAATCCATTGAATCATAGCTTGTTTTGAAGCTTATACTACAATCTATGAAGTCCCACAAGCAGTTTCCCAAATCTTGGAACCATTTGAAGCTGAAACCACCGAAAAAGGTGCTATTTAAAGGGTTTAAACCCAGAAAACCAGAAAATTCTGTGTTGGAACCACCTTTGGAGCTTCAGATCCTATGTCGTTTCAAGCCTATTTTGGATGAGATAGTTCGTCTTCTTCATTGTCATGTGTACTCTAACCTCTAATTGTTGAAAAACAAGAAATGAAGCTTTACATATGATTTTTGAACCATTAAAGTTGGTCACTTACTACTATTGTAACTGTGTAACAGAAACAATGTTGGAGTAACTATAGGAAGGCTCACACCTGAACCATTCCAGGCTCGTCCCTAAGGTAAAACCCATCATTCTACCCTTGTCATGTGTATTCAAGTGTCCAAGTGGTAGAAACCAAAAACTGAAACATTTAATATGTTTTATAAGCCACTGTTGTTAACTGTTAGACTCACTGTTGTAACATTGCCGACAAAAACTAATTTAAGACTAGATTTGGAGCTATATTTAGAACACCTAAAGGCACCCATTCGAACTGAAACCAAAGACATTTTAGACCTTATAGTAGAAGTTCCAGAAAGGTATAAAGGTCTGACCTTGAGCCTTTGTGAATATGATTTGCTACACTTACAGATATGCCATGATTGTTAGAGTATTAGGACTTAGAACAAATTTCTTATGTACTTTTAGAATGCAGCAGAGAAATTAATGGAATGATAGGTATGATTTTAGTCTTACATATTACTGATTCAAAGTTTTCTTGATTAATAAATGTTTTATAACCTATATGCTGCAATTAGACACAAGAAATGACCCATAGAATTGTGATTTATTGGGGAAATGAATACTAGGAAGATAGTAGAAACTATGAACCCATAAATTTCCTGTAATCTGGCTGAAAATTCTGAGACGAAATTAACTGACCAAACCTTGTTAGATTGAGCTGAAATTTGGTAGAGAGATCCTTAAGTATGTCTACAAGTTTCATACCAAATTTCAGAGAATTCTGATATGGATAGGTAGGTCAATTTAGGCAAACAGTCACTGCCTGTCACAGGGTATACGGGATCTGTACAGTCTCTGTTGTTATACCTAGAAACCCTAGAAAATGATGTCAAAAAATTGTGATTCAAAATTTTGGGAAAGATTTAGGAAGTCTAGAACAATTTTACAAATTTTGGCCCAAATTCAATGTATGTATTACCTGCAGAAAAATCGGGAAAATGGTTGCGCAGATAGGGCCATAAGCTAATGTTGTGCCTAAGTGATGAAAATTGGGAATGTTGACCCCTTTTGGCCCAATTGACTCCATGAAGACCAGAATTGACCATTTGGGGCTCTGTTGACCAGCTAGATCAGCAAGTGATTGGTTGACTAGGGTTGACCAAGATTTACCAAGGTCGATCAAATTGACTTAGCAACTTAAGGCAAGTTGAACTAACATAGATGGACTACCCTTGACTAGGTCAATCCATTGATTGACCAATGATGTAGAGTTAGAGTGAGCCAAGTCCCATGTTAATATTAAGAAGTTACGTCGATTTTGCAAGACCAAGTACTAGCGGGACTCGACCAGTCGCGAGAGGAGCGTTGAGAGCGGAGCATCCCTGTGAGTAGTGTTTTCTAACTTATTTCTTAAAGCTTGTTATTCTGTGCATTGTGAAAATGGTATTACATATTGTGATGAATCTACATCCTTTAAATGAATTTTAAATGAGAAGTGCATCGAGTCTCGAGGTCCGAGGGTATAAGGTTAGGGCGAGTTGTGTCGATCTCTCATATGACCCTAATGGTGACCACCTAGCACAAAGTGCCCGTTGAGGGGGTTCTGTGGGCCTACGAGATGACAACGGCAATAAGTCCTAATCGGGCCGTCACAATATGGCAATGACAATAGGTCTCGATTGGGTCGTTACGATTGATGACAATGACAATAAGTCCTAATCGAGTCGACACCATATGCCTAATTGCCCGTAACCTGCTCGAGTGGGTTTTTAGTTGTCTTGGGGGCTAGTGAGAACCTCGGCGAATGTTTTCACTATTTTAACTGTTTCTAAATGAAGGTGCACGATTGCATTATAGATTTAAATTGAATTCACTGTTGCATACATTCACATAATGTTATTGTTCATGCATTCATGGTACGTATTTTATTGTGGAATGCTTGTTTTAAGTTATAAATTAGACTGCATTACTTATTGAGCCGCTATGGACAATTAGGCTTACTACTCTAACTTTTTAGGTCCTTCAGCCATAGATAAGGGCAAGGAAGTGGTCATCGCCTAGAGCTGCAATCTCTCTCTCTCTCTCTCTCTCTCTCTCTCTCTCTTTCTCTCTCTCTCTCTCTTATTTTGGTAGGTTTTCTTTGCACTTTTCTTGTTTGAGGGTTAGAAACTATGTATAGGGGTGAGGAAAGCTTGTATATAATGGATTAGTCACTCCCGTGGCTACACATGTTTTAATGATCCATTTTGATAAATATCAAGTTTTATTAGTGTTCCTTGTGTCAAATTTCTTCTGCATTCCCTATGATTACTTTGATAGTGTGTGGTGTAGTGTTGAAGATGAGGCTTAACAGTGTCTTAGCAAGCTCGGCCTGCGGGTGGGTTTGTCAGGACACTATGCCAGTCGGTTCGTCATTTGCCCTAGAGAAGGGATCCCGACAATATATATATATATTATGTAATTTTGTTCTTAGAGTAAATACACCCTAATTTTGGGTTGCACAATAAACTATTGCTTTGTATTAAAAATTACACTAGGAAAACTATAAATCACAATTTTTATTGCAATTCAAAATTAAAAAGTGGTACAAGTA
Organism: Tinospora cordifolia; assembly: GCA_030144865.1. Lineage (NCBI taxonomy): Eukaryota > Viridiplantae > Streptophyta > Magnoliopsida > Ranunculales > Menispermaceae > Tinospora > Tinospora cordifolia. The sequence goes on from JAJIYU010000886.1 coordinate 36,288, forward strand.
GATTATCTAAAATGTCGATTTTTCAAAAGTGCGTGACTTCTTTTCTCCTCTTTTCTTCCTTTTTCTTTTCTTTTCTTTTTCTCCTTTTTCTTTTCTCTTTTTTCCTTTTCTTTTTCCTTTATCCTCCTTTTTCTCTCTTCTTTCTCTTCTTTCTTTCCTTTTTTTTTTCCTTTTTTCGGATGGCAAGAGATGAGAGCAAATATAAAGTGATCAAAATCAAGAAATGAGGGTACTTATAGCCAAGGTTTGGGGTGGGTCTCACTATCCAAAGAAGTCAATTAAAATGGATTCAATTATCTATCCACCTCATGTGATTTATCCAAATTGCATATATTTATACCTCTTACAATTATCTATACATATCATCACATATTATCTCTTTATTTAAATTAATCAATTATTATTATTTTTCCAACTAAGCACCCTTATCTAATATTTTTACATTTAATTATTTTTTCTTTTATCCAACACTATTATTTATCCAACCAAGCACATATATATATAAGATCTATATATATATAAAACTCATTTTATTACTTGCTTCATTTCATTTTTTTCTAACCAATTCATTAATTTATGCATTTGTATTATTATTAATTCTATCATTTTTCAATTAATATACACATTAAGCAATACTATTCTCAAAAAATCATACGCATTAATTTATACAATTTTAATAAAATCATTTATTTTTATTTATAATTCATTAATTAATACTTGAAAATACATGTCAAACCCATTGACTTAATGTCTAAAAATACAAGTTGTTACAGTCTCTTCTTTTTAGAACAAATTTCGTCTTTGAAATTTACTACAACAATAAAAGATCAAGAAATGACTCTCATAATCGTAGGGAAATGACTCGCCATATAGTCTTCTCGCTCTCACGTGTCTTTCTCGGTACCATGAAACTGCTGACGTACACATATCATTGATATCTCCTTGTTAGGCAGTTTCTTCATGGTCGGATCAATAATAGCTATCGGAGCCTCATCATATGAACAATCCTCTCACAACTCACCATGTCTCCAATCAATCACATGCGAATGATCGAGGTAGTACTTCCTCAACATCAACACATGAAATACATTACGTACTCCCGCTAACTGAAGCGACAATACCAATCAGTAAGACAAGACCTATCCTCTCGAGGATCTCGAAAGGTCCAATGTATTTTGGAGCGAGTTTCCCTGAAATACTAAAATGAGTCTGCCCCTTCCGAAAAGAAATCCAAAACAACACATGATCACCAACATTGAACTTAAGGATCTTCCTCTAGTTATTGACATAACTCTTCTGTCGATCCTGAGTCGCCTTCATGTTTTGACGAATTTGTTGGATTTTCTTATTCTGCTCATGTACAAAAGTATGGTCCAAAATTGCTATGTCACCAACCTCGACCCAGCAAGCTAGTGATCGACAATGTTGACCATATAATGCCTCAAATGGTGCCATGTCGATACTCGCTTGGTAACTGTTATTATATGCAAACTCACACAGTGCCAAATGATCTTCCCAACTACTACCAAAATCAAGGACACATGCACGGAGCATATCCTCTAAAATCTGGATCACTCTCTCAGATTGACCATCAGTTTGTGGATGGAAGGCTATGCTCAAGTTTACTCTAGTGCCCAACTGACTCTGCAAGCTCTGCCAAAAATGGAATGTAAATCGAACATCTTTATCAGATACAATGGACATTGGGATCCCATATAATCTCACGATCTCGCAGATATACACCTCTCAACCGAATCTCTGGTATGAATTGGAGGAAATGAGCAGACTTAGTTAGTCTGTCAACAATAACCCAAATATTATCATGTCTTTGTTGAGTCCGGGGTAATCCCATCACAAAATCCATAGTAATGTGCTCTCATTTCCACTCAGGACTAGCTAAGGGTTATAGTAAGCCACTGGATTTCTGGTGCTCAGCCTTAATCTGTTGGCACATGTCACATCTTTGTACAAAAATCGCAATATCTCGTTTCATCCCTGACCACCAATAAGTACATCGATCATCATGATACATCTTAATGGTGTTTGGATGAACGGTATACCTTGAGCGGTGCAGCTCTGCTAATACTCCCAATCTTAGGCAAGGGTCATCTGGTACCCACAATCATCCCCTAAAACTCAGTGCACCATCACTGTCAATCGACCACTCCACACGAGAAGTGTCATATGCCTACTCTCGGTACATCACATAATCAACATCATGAGGTTGTACCTCCATGATCTCAACAAGTAACACCGACTAGGCTCTCATCTGTGCACTGACTCTGGTCTCAATTGAAGTCTCATGGATACTCATCACTGTCACATAATCAATCATCCTCCACTCCTGAGACATACTAGGGGTAATAAAACCCTTACTCATTTGTTCAACTGTTAATAGTCGATACGCAAACAGAGGCTCTAATCTTTCTTTCTCACAAATAGCACTGGAGCAACCCAAGGTGACATACTAGGGGTAATAAAATCCTTACTCATCTATTCCTCTAGTCGGACCTTCAATTCATGCAATTCCTTAGGCGCCATTCAATAAAGAAGGATCGAAATGGGTTGTGTTCGTGGAATAACCTCAATAATAAAATCGATTTTCTGCTTAGGAGGCAAGCTAGGTAAATCCTTAGGAAACACATTGGAAAAATCTTTGACAACAAAAATCTCATCAATACTCACCTGTGAAGGTCCCTCATCTATTAGACCGGCTAGAGTATCAATCTCATACTGAGTTGCCATTCTACCTCGGGTTCTCGATCTATTAGAGGCACTACCCTGAAAAATAATAACGAGTTACCCAGGTATCTAAAATATAACCCTCTTGACAAAATAGTCGACGTGTGCATGGTACGCGGCAAGCCAGTCCATCCCTAGTATAGCATCAAACTCTAGGAACTCTAACACCCAAAGGTTAACAATGGTCTCAAAGTCACCCAACCTCAACACACAACCCTCACAAATCAGGTTAGGGTAAATGCGCTCCCCGGCTACAGTACTCAACATGAACCAGGTGGGTGACCTAAGAGGTTTAAGTTCTAATCTATCTACGACATGTCTAAAGATTAATGATAATGTAAAGCCAACATCAATCAACACATATAAGGTAGAATCTAAAATAGAAATGGTACCTTCTACCAGAGTCGTGGTAGCCTCCGAATCAGGCTATGTGATGCATGTGCTCTCCCTCAACTAATAATAGTGGTGGGTGCATTGGAAGCTGGAACAAGCATAGGGCAGTCATATCATTTGTGGCTTGGCTGAACACACTGATAACATATAATATGACGTCCCTGCGTAGCCTGATATGTCTGGGTCGACCCATAACTTCTACATATTGAATCTTGACCCCTTCCTCGACCTCTACCTCGGGCCCCATACTGAGTTAGTGGTTGTCCCACTGACTGATATGTCTGAACCGGGGTGGCAGCGATCGGGACTAAGGGAGGTGGTTGACTCTATTCCCCTCTAGACTGTCCTCACAAGTACTTCCTCTTCCTCGGGTATCTAATTGCTCGAGCTCCACCATGATAACTGCCCTGAGTCAATGATTGGGGTTTTAACTGTTATTGCGGCTATACTGTCGCAATGTGTATTATCGGACCATCAGGTGCTCATCTCTCCCATCAGTCTCGAACTGTAGTGCCTGTCTCTAGATGGTCTCAAGAGTGGCCTCAGTAGATATCGATGTGGCCTGCCTAATATTTGCCCTTAGCTTGCGACGAAAGAATCTTGCTCTCTCCCTCGGGTTACCCACTAACTCAGGTGCATACGTCTCCAGTTGGAGAAATTTGTGGATATACTCTCTCACCGACATGTCATCTTGTTGTAGGGTCAAAAACTCCACCTTCTTATGTTCTCTCGCTGTCTTAAGAGCATAAACACTCAAGAATAATTTTCGAAAATGGGCCCATGTAATAATCTGACCCTTTATAGTTTGAGTAGCCTTCCACCAGATCGCGGGCTCATCGTTAAGCATATGTGTAGCAAAGAGTACTTGGTTCTCCTTTGAAAACTTCAACGTCTTAGCGTTTTTCTCAATATTGCGAAGCCAGTTCTCTGCTAAGCTAAACTCAGACCTCGATGGAACTTCTTGGGTCTCAAATCCAGAAACCTCTTCAGAAGGCGATCATGAGTAGCTTCATCTCCATGTCTCACTGGGGCTACCTTTGTGCGATTTACAATTTTCTCAAGTACAACTGGTACAGAGTGTTCTACTGGCTCAGCCTTCTTTCGCTCAACCTTAATCCTATCTAGTCTCTTTCTCAATAAGGCTGTCTAGGCCTGAATAACCTCAGTAGACGCCCTAATCATAGCCTCAAGCCTCTGGATGGGATCTTGCTCGGATAGAATCAGAGGTGGTGGTGGCACCGACTTCAATATCCTATGTGGTCTCCCACGTCGAGGAGGCATTATGGTCTGCATAAAACATTAAACTTTCATTATTTCTCCAAATTAAGCAGACCACAACTTTTAGTGATTATAACAACAGATAACTACGTGTTAAGGTATTTATTTCAAGTAATACTCTAATCCCCTAGGTTCAAATTCTAACTCTTAAAACTCACGAATTCCTAATGATAGTCAAACTCCCCTCATTATATGACCACTCTTACTCGATTCCTCTTTCTATCAATAAGGAGTTAGAAAGTTTTAGTTCATAATTTCACTGTGCTACTCTAAGTCATTCCTAGAGTTTTCCGAACTTCCGCAATTACTCTGAGATTCCTTAGGTTAACACCAATTGTTATTCTTTAATTAAAAACTTGGCTCTAATACCAACATTGTTGAAACCCCTTCCCTAGGGAGAAGGATGAACTGATCGGCACAATGTTTTGACAAACCCCTTCCTAAATTGAGCTTGCTCGAATACTGTTAAGCCTCTTCACAACACTATACATAATACTATCGGAGTAATTATAAGAAATGCGAAAACTACGAAAACAAATAATTATAGTAAATTTTTTTAACAAAAGTCAACTATATATACAATCTCCTAAATGTAGCAGTAGTGAAATGTCTAAGTCAAAATATCTACAATATTTTTTTCATTTCCTATACATCATACTAACTCTCAAAATAGTAAACCACGTGAGGAAACCTACCAAAGTAAACGTGGTGCGCTCTACGCAATGACTACCTTGTTCCCCTTGTTCATAGAAGAAGAACTTGAAATGTTAGAGTAGTGAGCCAATTTTGTCCATCGTGGCTCAGTGAGTAATGCGACCTAATCTATAACTTAGAACAAGAATTCTAGAAGACAAGGCCATGTATGAATGCACAATGATCATAATGTGAATGAGTGCAATAGTTAATGAATGCTAAATTTACAATGCAGTCGTGCACCTTTTATTTTGAAAACATTTTTAATACCAAAAACACATAAATCTACTTGAGCAGGTGAAACCCAACGATTAGGCATATACTCATATCAGTACCCGCCATTGAGTTTAGAGTTTCATTTTGAACATTTCAGTACCCGCCAACTAAAATTTTAGTATTAATGGGTATATCCCCTTATGCATCGACTTCCAACTACCATATAATTTTTTCGGGTCCACAAGGGTACAAATAATGTACATATCTATATTCTACTTGTAAATATGAACACAATAATATATATATATATATATATATATATATATATATATATTGTGTAGTTTTGTCCTTAGAGAAAATACGCCCTAATTTTGGGTCGCACAATAAACTTTTGCTTTGGATTGAGAATTACACTAGGAAAACTGTAAATAATAATTTTTATACAATTTAGAATTGAAAAGAAATAAAAGTAGATTACCTAAAGTGTCAAATTTTCAAAAATGTGTGAGTTCTCTTTTCCTCTTTTTTTTTCCATTTTCTTTTCTTTTTCTCCTTTTTCTTTCCTTTTCTTTTTTCTTTTCTTTTTTCCTTTTCTTTTTTTTTTTTTCCTTTTCTTTTTTTTTTCCTTTTCTTTTTCTTTCTCTTCCCTTTTCTCTCTTCTTTCTCTCCTTTTATTTTTCTTTCTAGGATAGCAAGGGAGGAGAGCAAATTTGAAGTGATCAAAATCAAGAAATGAGGGTATTTATAGTTAAGGTTTGGGGTGGGTCCCACTATCCAAAGAAGTCAATAAAAATGGCTTCAATTATCAATCCACCTCATGTGATTATCCAAATTGTATATATTTATACCTCATACAATTATCTTTTCACATCATCACATATTATCTCTTTATTAAAATTAATCGATTATTATTATTTTTCTAACTAAGCACCCTCATCCAATATTTTTACATTTAATTATTTTTTCTTTAATCCAACACTCTTATTGATCCAACCAAGCACACACACACACACACACATATATAATAATAATCATCATCATATATATTTATATATCTATATATATATATATATGAATGCATATATATATGTGTGTGTGTGTGAAAATTTAATTCATTTTATTACTTTATTCTATTAAATCATTTCA
>JAJIYU010000887.1:0-42156 GCA_030144865.1 Tinospora cordifolia
AAACATTATAACAAATATTTAAATCATGTTTTCGAACATTTTTGTACTTATTTAATATATTTAAGAATTTATTTTTGACGTGTACGCGTTATAAAAATTTGGTTTATTACAGTTTGAGAAGTGCAATACTCAGTTTATGTCTGTACAACCTTTGTATCTAGGCTACAATTTGCCTATTTAGATCAAAATTGGGTGCCTTTTTGCACTACTAATTTTGAACTTGAAGGACTATCATATGAGTGAATTCGAGGCATAACACTGACCATATTACTGAAACAAAATTTTACAAACAAAAAAACCAACACTAGTCGCATCAAAAAGTTAAAAAAAATGTTAAGGGTTCATTAGTTAATTCAACTACCGGTCTAATGGATATAAAATATTCAAATCAACATTTTAAATATCATTTGAAATAATAAAACGAATAAAATATAGTTTATACATTTTAGAAACCATTTTCTTGAAAGATACCATCCTTTTTGAAAATTGTGAGATGAACTTATAATGAATATATAAAATTAAATGCAATCTCATTTTTCAAAATAATATGCATTGATCTTATATATACGAGAAAAGTCAATTCAATTATGATTAAAGATATGAAATCTATAGGTGAAAAGATGTAAGCCTAACTAGAAAAGTGAACAAAATGACTTTATCTAAATAATATGCAACTTATGGCTTGTAATAGATCTCCCATATACCTTACATGAAGTGTACAAGACTCAAAAAATAAGTGGTCTTTGAGCTTTGACCTGTTCAGTAATTTGTTGACTTGGTCTCTAAGTTCTTTGTTAAGCTTTCCAAGTCTTAACTCGGTCCAACTCATGCAAGGTCTTGCTTTGCCTTGAAGCTCATTGCCATAGTTAACTTCTCATGCCTTTGTTTGAAGTCCATCTTGCCTTTAGCTTGATCTCTTTGCCATTCATCAATTTCAACTCCTTTTGTTCAAGTGCTCATCATTTTAGCTTAATCTCATGTCAATTTTTAATGCATGTCCTATGGTTCCTGAAAAATACTTAATACACATATGAGTCGTATAGACATATTATTTGTTAATCTCAAAACACTTTAGAGAAAGCTAAGTGTGAGAGCACGTATGCTCTCAGAGAGCCTCCAAACATTGATAAAAGAATTGAATTGATTATCTTATTGATTGATGAACTTAAAATGAGTATACAATGAGTATAAATAGACAAATTCCTAGGAATATAAATGGAGACTACAAACATAGATATAGAAAATAAGGAAGTATAAGATATTATGAATACATAATATATATATATAGTAACATCCCTCCTCAAACTTTAGATGGTAAAGAGGAAACCATCTTGAGTTTATCAACTAAATCTCGATGTTGGCAGGTTGTGGAAGCAAATGTACCAGTAGCAGTAGAAGTAGATTGAAGGAAAAGCAAACGTTGCAGTAGCACATAATAAAAAAATGCAACATGATAGCAAACAGTGGTATCGTGGTAGAGAAATGTGTGAACAACAACACGTGAGTAACATAGAACAACAACAAATGGCATAAAATAGTCATGAATGGCATATAACAACTGCAAATGGCACAAAATAGCCACAAGTACTATATAATAACAACAAATGTATAGAAGAGTCACAAATGACATAGAACAACCACAAATGGTATAGAATTGCTGTGAATGGCATAAAACAGTCATGAATGGCATAGAATGACTACAAATAGCATAACACAACCACAAGTGGCATAGAACAATCATAAATGACATAAAATATCTGTGACTAGCAACAAACCATAGAAAGAAAGGCAACACAACAACAACATGAAGAACAAACTTAACATAAAAAAACGGAGACAAAAAAAGATCACGGTAGCAGTGACAATGTTTCGTCCTCCCATCAATCTTTCCCTCAAACTTAGGAGTCTTCATCTTTTGAAACTTGTGAAACTCCCTATCTATCCAGTTAGTGTTGCCACCACTCAGCATCGATGTAATCTAACATCTCTCAAGTAAACTCAGCTATTTGTTCGATAGAGATCATTATCCCTGCTATCATTGGGTATGATGGCGGTATAGCTTTTGCAGTCTGGGGAGTGGGTTGTTCCACACTCTCATTAGGGCTCGTTTGCATCCGAGTGATTCGCCTTCTTGGTGCAATCTATATGATTTACATGTTCATTAGTCAGGTGACACAATATTCCTTTCTACTTCACACTTCGATCCTCGTGCTCATGTGACTCTAATGTAAGTTCTAAGTTTTCATGTTGATTGGGTTTTTAGTGAGAGTTATCTAGGTTTTCTTTGGGTCATTCTACGTAGTCACCTATAATATAGCCACACTTGTGAGTACGCCTTCATTCTTGTGTGAGAACTTGGTCCGCATTTGGGTACAGGATTTTTGTGTTTGCAACACAAATATATACTTTAACATGCTCAATATAGAGTGAAATCATACAATCAATCATCACGCTGCCATAGTAGAACCCTAAGCTTCCGCTTTTCCTTGGGGTTTCAAAATCCTATACCACCATCACCTATCAGTCGAAGCATTCACAAAAGATTGCCAATATACCTAACCAATTTTGAAAACATCTTGTCGACTAAGGCCTCCCAAGCTCCCACACATTCAGAAGTCCCATACCAACTGAATGCATGGTTACAAGCTCTTCCAAAGTAGTTAGTCATTCACCACATAAGGTCCTTCATTCACCAAAAATTAGCGTCTTCCCCACTTCAAGTTCCTTATGAGTTCCATACTAAGTAGAGACCAGAAATGTAGGTTCTTTTCAATCTCAGATTCCAACCAATCAAGGCACAATCAACTTTTTTTGCCTCTATCTTATATCCTAAAAGTTTTATATTTCATAATCCACTATCATGTAGTCTCATTCCTTTCTATCTAAAGTTCATACCTATGCATTGGAAAAGTCTAATGCCTACCCCTATTGGTCATTTGCCCAGTATAATTAATAACTGAGCTCTGATACCGAGCTACAACACCCCATTTTAGGTATATTAAAAACCATTTAAAAATCATTTCCTTATACATATATATTCATGTGAGAGTGGAAAAACTTTTTGAATATATATATATATTATAAAAATAGTTGATTTATTTGAACGTGTTTCTTGTCTTTGACTACTTGTTCAAGTTGGAGGTACAACCTCCAATTAGGGTGTTCAAATTGAGTCCACTTAAAAAATGATGCCTTCTTAGAGTAGGATAACCTACCTCCTGTTTAATGTTTAACTTTACTTGGGACAAGACTTACCCACTATCATCTTAAACTTGCAATCTCTATCTCAAAACTGTTAAAACAATTTTCTCTATATTTTAAAGTGTTACTATTATCTAAGATGTTTTCTTATCCTACTAGTTTATTAGTTTTAAAACTAGTTTTCACAATATCAGCATTCATTCATTAATCAAATGACCTTTAATCATTACATTCATGCCCTTATACATATCAGTGTTTAAGTAACATCATAAGACACAAAAATCAAGAAAATAAGGACAGTAAGTTTTGGCTCAAGTCCTTCAGTTGGTATATTGGTTTCCTGCATTTGAAAATGGAAGAGGTGAGCTCTATGAGCTAGTGGATCATTCTAATTCATAGACAATCTAACAATATAGAAACCACATCATACAATCAATTATTTCCATACATTAGGCGATACAAAAAATTAATTGTTTTCATTTGGTCGACGTAGGGAGACCGGCCCTAAGGTAATTCTCGTATCTTTGGTGAAGTGAATCTCGTAGGAAGTCACTAGCATCCAAGCTATGTGTCTGTATGTCTAGCAGTCCGCAGACTTGGAAGATTCGCGAGGCACGATCAAGTTTTTAAAGTGTGATCACACACCCGTATCTTAAAACCACCGTTGATTGTCCTTAAGCCAATCAACCCCTCCAAGTATATTGTTATCTTGTCAAGAGTGATCTTGTATTTGGTTACTAACATATTCATGCATATTAAATGATAATTCTCTAACATAGATTCTTCATACCCTCATGCATATGAGTATAATTAGTAACATTCATTTAATCATACCTTTACCATGCTTGTATTCTAAAATGACATATTTTCATAGACTATTCTCATCTAGTAAATTTGTGTGTATATTATTTCATCTACAAGCAACATCATATATATGCTCTAAATCTATCATAGTCATGTACATATGATCATAATAAACAACAAACATTCAAATCATATCCTCATTATTCACATAATCAATCGAAATATAAGCATTTAATTATATGATCAATAAATGGTGCATTCCACTACCCCCTAGGCCATTTTATGTATAATATGAAAGCAAATATGGTTAAAAAGTTTGTGAGTCAGAAATCATGTCCACCTCGATTTACGTGCAATTTATGTTGTTTGATGCTCGGTAATGGTTTGGCTGGCTAAATATTCAAACTTGCTTTGATACCATGATAAAAAAATTTGAATTGATTATATTATTGATTGATGAACTTACAATTGGTATACAATGAGTATAAACAGACAAACTCCTAAGAATATAAATGAAAACTAGAAACAATAAAAATATAAATAAGGAAGTATAAGATATTATGAATATATAGTATATTATAATATCTTATTTATATAGTATAATATATATTATATGTAGTAATATATAATGTTATATATATATATATATATAGTAACAAACATGATAGGATTTCCATTCTCTAGCTTATGCAGTAAAATCTAAGGAGGGAACAAGCACATGATTCCTGGAGCTTGACAGCCCACCGACTAGATCAACCATCTTTTAATCACATTGGGCTTCTTAGGCACAGACATTTTAAACTTAGATTTCCTTGCAAGGTTCATGCTCCTCATGTTTATGCATTTTAGGCTCTTCATAGTTAAATAATTAGGTCCTTTGGCTCCATAGAATTCATGGCTTTTTAGGGTCTGTACTCTTTAGGCTCAAATTCCATTAAGTGTAATACTTTTAAAGGAGTTCACATCAATTTCAATTTTTATTAAGTTTTATAATTTTTTTATTTTTTTGTAATATGTGACTTTTAATGGAATTCATGAACTTTTATGAACTTTCAAAATATTAAGAGAAAAGCTAGCATGCTATAGACTTTTATTTTGAATGACTTCGTAATACTAATAGTCTTTATTAACTTTATAAAATGATGATTGGGTTCATGAATTCTTAAAAATGAGTTTTATGGATATTAAATATATTGTCGTAAAATTTTATAAACTTATTGTCATCCAAGTGCAAAATGTCTTCCATAAATGTTCCAACGACCTTGTTCTAGTGCCGAAGGCAACGATAATATGATAATATTATAAATAACTTAAATGAGCTTGGTAATAGCATTTTTTAATAGTAATTTTCAAATCCTAAATTTGTGGCATGATAATTAGTTGATATGGAATCAATGTAACTCTATGCACTATCTCAATGTCTTTATGAAAAAAAAGGTCTAATGTCTATCAATAACCTCTGAATCACCCAACATATCAATAGCTATAATAGCCTCCATTCATTTGCATTTTCTCTTTGATGTCCTTAAGTCTTAAGAAACGACTTAGAATTAGCCTCTTTGTTATCCAAAAATGAGAAAGATGATAAACTTTTATTACCAAGTTCAACAACAAATTATAAGAATACACCCCTTGTGTAGAGAGTCATGTAATCCCAAGCTAACTCCAGCTCTAATTTGGTGTTATCTGAAAGTGAAGTCACTTTAAAGTATGTGAAGGGCAATTCAAATAATACCAAACATCTTTTGAATCAAGTTTCTAAATATAACACCCCCTTTCTTAATCCTTTACTTATTCTGATTTATGGGCTTAAAACCATTGATTTGTTTGTTTAAAACATTTTATGGCAGCATAATATATTGAAAAACTTATTAAACATTTTATGGCAGCACAATATATTGAAAAACTTTTCTTTCTTAAAGCCTTTCTAAAAGAAATATTTTGTTTAATAAGTGAAGAAAACACTGTCGCTTTACATTTCAGGTAAGTTTAGGGGGTGCTACTATTTTGTTTCCTTTTTATCCTTTTCAAAACATGGTTCGTTGACACAGTTTCAAAGTCTCCTAATAGAGAAGATCAGTTAGTGCAACAAAATACTTAAATTTCATTTTTGAAATATCAATCGCTTGATCAGCCATGGGCCCATTTGTAAAAGACTTCAACTCTTTAAGTTAGAGCATACAACCATATATTTGTTCATGTAAATTTTCAAATAAAGACTAAGTCCAAAATATATAAATAGTATGAAATAAGCAATAAAAGAATGGTTCTTGTGACCATAACAAAATATGCTTGCATCTAAAAAAGGGAAGGGGTGACCTCTACATGGTTAGTGGGTCTATCTTCTAACTAAGCAAGCATAAACACACAAAAATTATGCACACACTTTAATGTATTAGACATTTCAAACAACAATTTGTTCTAGGTCGATCATTGAGTATATAGGCAAGCTTTAAGGTAGTCTATGGGTTATTGCAACCATCAGGAAGTCAACTGAGGTGTCATAAAAGGAACTCAAATCATCATGGGATAGATGATCAACCACATTTTTTTAAGAAAATGTATCAACCATAGACAAATGATCAATGCAGGAGGTTTTTAAAATGAAAAACATATATGGACTACCATCAACACGCTAAGGTGACCATCCTATAATGTGTATTATTATCTTAATAGTGTTTCTTATATGTGGTCAACCACAGTATAATAAGTAATACATTGATTCATAATTAATTACTTCATCAATTACGTCATGTATATTTGAGTAACACATTATATTCAACATCAACATTTCACGTATTAAGAACACATTGCCATGTACTATGTTTTGGATTCTATATATCATCAGGGCATCTTAAACTAGACCTCTTTCCTATCATAGTCTCAAGACTAGCCATTTGTCATTTCAATTCATACAGTTGGCATGCAATTCACATAACATTCACTTGTCACACAATAACATGGTACACAAATACATATATATGGAACTAGGTAGTTTAAACATCCCCTCGAAGTCATGTTATCATAAACAATGCATGCATAAACTTAAATAGCAAGGACATAGAAAGGATAAACAAACCCACCTATACACCATTCTAAAAATCAATATCATACATTAGAAGTCAGTGTTCCCCCAATGAGGTTTTGGTTACACCTACATGTACACAAATATCAATTTTTAATGTGTGTACTTCATAGTTAAACATCATCCTTAACATATGTCTTTGTGTGTGTGTGTGTTTGAGTCATTATTTCTCTTTGGAATCCACCACAAGATTCCCCACAATTCGGCCCAAGTGTGTGTGTGAAGTTGGAATACCACACAAACTATCTAAGAAAAATATGCAAATCAGAAAGTGTGTGCTTTGCACAAAAATATGCAAAGCACCACACCGCTTTGTGTGTACTGCACACTATTTCAAAGCTTTTTTTTGTTGATTCTGCAAGTTCTATAACTTCTTTTACTCATTTTTTAGTATTTAATGACACCATGATTGTTTGATTACTAGATTCTCAGGGTTTAAGGTAAAACTACATTTTTTTTTGTTATTGATCAAAACTTCGACAACAACTATGCTCTAGCTTTGGTTATTTAGTTCTTGTAGCATTTTGATTATGGCAAAGGCCACAATCTACTTTTATACACAACCAAGTGTGGTAAGGTTTGTGGGTTACACAAAATGTTCCAGAAATTTGGTGGATACCTATGATTATTGTCATGTACAACATATCTAATTTTTTTCTCCCATATAAAAAAAAATGAAAGAGGGTGGAAAAAATGTTTACCAAGGTGTTTTATAGTATTCTTCTACACCCAAGACTCTTTCACCTAGACTCCCACATTTCTCAGGCTTCTCCACTCTTTCCCACACTTAGATAATGAGAAATCTAATTCTCTTGAGTTCCCTGTCCAAAGGTGAGGATGGTAGGTCATGATAGTATCATTAAGACTCCCATGCTTCTTAGGCTTCTCTACTCTTTCCCACTTAAAGAATGAGAAATCTCATTCTTGTGGGGTTTTTTTTTTCCAGAGGTGAGGTTGGTAGGTCAAGATGGTATCACCATGGGCTAAACCAAAAGCTAGGGAGGTGCTCTAATCAAAGAACATTTTCCACACCATGATTGGGTTGTGCATGATTGTTGGGAAGAGAATCAAGTAGCTATGATAGCATAGTTGAAACTTCAACAACTTTAGAAATATTGCTAGCAACCCATTTTCCCACTTGTCTATCTTTCATGAGAGTGTACAATTGAAGTCAATATCTTCATGACCAATGACTATCAAGTGTACTCTTCTAAGAATATGCCACATGGCATCCAATGGCCACTTGGAGTGGTAGGAATCTCAAGGCAAAGTTGGCCTCATGGCCACTATCATTTTGGACAATGTAGTGCTCTATAACCTAGGCATAACCGAGGTTGTCCCTCCTTTTTTGATGCAGTGTTTTGGCGCATAATTCAACAATGCACTACTTTCTCTCCTCTCTTTTTTATGCTCTTCAATGTCTTGAGAATTTTAACACAAATTTTATCATTTAATTTGATTATTTCATAATTCTTTTTATTATCATTGGTTTCTGTGCCACTATGGTTAACTTAACCATTTTTCATTCATGGTTAATTATCATAAACAATGGTTAATTAAGGCTAAAATATTTGCGTATTAGAGTACTACCTTCTCTGAAAAGGATTTTTGCACTCAAAATTCAAAACAGGGGTACTTATGTTCATCCCATCCTAGTTAGCTTTGCATCCAGAATAGCTTTGGGTATTTAGTGTGTATTTCACTCTCAAACTCTCAGGTTGCCTCAACAAATGTTATATTTCTATTTCTTAGATTCTAAGTTTGCATTGTGAGATTCTCATTACCGTTTCCTCTTAGGTAGCATCCGTTTGCAATTAAATGACCCTATTTTGAATGATGTGTGAAGGATTTGGGCAGTACGGTTGTAGCATGAAAACATGGAACACATCGTGAATGTCTAACGATTCAAATGTGAGCTCCAACTTGTATCCATTTTCTCCAACCCTCAAAATTCAGTGAAACATGGGCCTAGCTTGCACCTCATAAAAAAACATGTGACGTCCTTCTCAAGAATAACATTGAGAATACTTTGTCACCCTCCTCAAATTCTAGCTAGGAAATGCTTTTTATCAGCATAGCTTTGATGTTTATCTCATGCCATCTTGAAGCACTTTAGGATGAGTTGGATCTTATCATTCATTTTATGTATCATATTGGGTCCTACCAAGACCCACTCCCCTCAAGGTCAACCAATATATTTGCGTTGTACATCTCTACCTATACGATGCCTCATAAGGAGCAATTTGTATGTTGCCTTAATAATTATTGTTGTCTACAAAAATTGTCAGGTGCAAGTGTTTGCTCCAATTGCCCTTAAAATCTGACACACAAGCCGTGAGCATATCCTCAAATATTTGCATAACTTTCTTAGACTATTGTCCATCTATTGGTGGAATGCTATACTCATTGTGCCTTTGGTACACAACTCCCTTTGTAAGCTCAACTAATATTGTGATGTGAAACAAGAGTTATGATTTCACACAATGTACACCATATAACCTCACTATCATCTTGAAATATAATTCTCCCAACTTACTAACTAGATCTATGGATTTGATGGACAAGAAATGTGTTGTCTCAGTTAATCGATCAATTTTTAGCAAAACAATGTCCTCTTCTTCTTGACCAATTGACAGATGAGGCATTTGGATGCATACTCCACAATGTTTTTCTTCATGCCTTTCCATTAGTAGGACTTCTTAAGGTTTTGATATATTTTTCATCCTCATAAGTGTAATGCATATTTCAAATGAATCTCCTCATCAAGTATGATTTGTTTAATAGGATTTGTCCTAGATATAAATATTTGGTCTTTAAGCCTTCGTAACTTTGTCTCATTAATCTTTAAGTTGAATGTTGGCCCTGTTCTACCCCTTTTCTTATCCTCTAAAATATGTTCTTGTTCTAAGCCTCTACTAGTGGCCATGACAGATTAGAGTTGTAGGTAATTGTAAATAGAAACATTTGCTCCTCGGTGGTGCATATTCCCAGTTTATAGTCCTAAATGATGTGATACATCTACACTCTATCCCTATTCTTTAGGTGAGCCGTGTGGCTTAATGCACTAGTGACTACAATTGCCTTCCTAGGGTGGTACTCTAAGTCATAATCTTCAAGGAATTCCATTCACTATCTCTATGAATGAACTTGAGGTTCTTATGATCAACTCAAATATTTCCTTGTATAAGTAATGTGGTGACATCTTTAGAGAAAAGACTATAGCTACAATCTTGAGGTCGTGAGTAGTGCAGTTCTTTTTGTGCTGCTTCAATTATGTGAAAGCATAAGCTACTACCATCCTCTCTACATAAGCATGACACTTAGTCCATTCCCTGAAACATTAGCATATAAGACATTCTCATGTCCACGTGTAGGAGTACTTAGGATTGGTGCAAACACCAACTTTTGCTTGAGTCCTTAGAAATATTCCTCTCGTTAGTCATTCCATTTGAACTCGACACCCTTTTGGATTAGTCTAATCATAGGTACTGCTAGTTTGGAGAAATCCTAGATGAATCTCCCATAATACCTTGCTAGTCTAAGAAACTCCAGATTTCTTTGACATTATGGGGTTGGTTGTACTCAATATTGGCCTTGATCTTGGTTGGATCAACAACTATCTCTTGTTCATAGATCACATGGCCCAAAAACTTCACCATTCTCATATAAAACTCACACATACTAAACTTAGAGTATAACTCATGCCTTCTCAATGTCTCTAATACAGTGTCAAATGTGCCTCATGCTACTTTTAGGGTCTTCGAGTAGACCACTACATCATCCATGAACACCACCATCAATGTATCAAGTAGCGTCAAAAAACCATATTTATTAAGTCCATGAATGTTGCAGGGGCATTGTTAAGTTTAAATGGCATGATCATTAACTCAAATTTGCCAAATCTTGTACAAAAAGAAGTCTTAGGTCATCAGTTTCCCAAATCTACAGGTGGTGATAGTTAGATTTTAGGTTAATCTGGAAAAAGTATGTGATACCCTTCAACCGTCAAATATATCATTGATCTTAGGTAGTTGGTAGTTGATCTTGATGCAGGTCTGATTCAATTTCATGTAATTATCATAGAGTTGTCTGGAGGTATCTTTCTTAACACTAGGTTTCCCCAAGGTGACTTATTCAGCTTGATGAACCCTTCTCTTCTAGCTTGGCTAGTTGAGTTTTCAACTCAACTAATTCAATTAGTGCCATTTTATAAAATGGAATGGCAACAACTCAACCCCAATAATAGTTCAATCTTGAACTTGACTTCTTGGGGTGGTGTTAAACTTGAAAATTCGTCTAGGAATACATTTGGGAAATTCCTTAATAATAGAATGTTGGTGATGGGGCTAAAGGTAATAGGAACATCATCCTAAAGTAGGATCTTGAAATCCCTTCTCTCTTGTATACATCCCAACAGTGTTGAAATTATAGTCCTCTACATTCAACGTAGGTCTCCTTGTATTCTCAAGATTCCTCCATCTAGAGTTGTAGTGTAACCCCATGCTTTAAGCAATCCATGTGATTCTCATAATGTATGAGCTAGTCTATACCCAAGATTATATCATACTTGTTACATGACATCACATACAATTCGACTGTTAAAGTATTCAAGTTCATTCTAAGGTTGCATACACAACTGCTTCTAGATATAACAGAACTAATCATGAGTATGGATATCTATATGGAACCTTCAAAGGGAGTTGTCACTAGCTACAACCTCCTAATAGGGTCCTTTGACACCAAAGATTTAGATGCACCTAAATTGAACAATATGTTGACTATGCAATTAAATAATAGGAAAACACTTTTAAGCACCAAAGTTGCCTCTATATCCTTTGCGTAGACTTGGGCGTGAGCTTGCTCCATCGCTTATCTCTAAGACTATGTTTGGCAGTGCTGCTACTACCACTAGTGTTGTAGCCACTAAGGTTCCTGCTACCAGGTTGGACAACCTTAGCTTGGTGGCCCTGCTGGTGGAACTAGAAATATGCCTTAATCTCTTTGCTTGTTCATGCTAGTCTATCTTAGCCTAATCTTATGGGGTTTGTGGTCTCATCCCTTGTGCTTGTAGCTATAGCCTCTATATTTGCTAAGGGTACTGGGGCCTCTATCTTTATGTTTATCTTTAATACTGCTGGTTGCGCCTTTGTCTCATAGACCTTGTAGGTGGTTCGTAGGATCCTTTACTAGTACCTTGCAGCTATAGGGCCTCTTTACCTTGTCCTTGATCCTATTCTTAACCTTAAGCTTTTCCTTTACTAGATTTATAGTGCCAAAATTTTTTTAACATCAATTGACCACAATTAGTGATAACTAACCATAGACGAAAAGTGGTTAATTTAACAATAGCAACAAAGAAACCAACGATAGTAAGAAAATTAATTCAAGTATGAAATGATCAAACTAAAGTGACAAAATTTGTATCAAAATCCTTAGGGCATTGAGGCGAATTGAGAAAATGTAGTGTGTTATAGAAAAATGTAGTAGCACACTACATTGGAAAAACAAGAACAACAGTGTGGTGTAGTGTGTTGTACCAAAAGTTGAGGTACTCTACTCTGCATTGTATTGCCCAGAAAGAAGTATTCTTAAGATGGCTTCTTTGCTTCGTAATTCTCGCCAATCTAAGAGACTATGGGGTGCCATGTGGCATGCTCATAGAAGAACACACTTGATACTCATTAGCCATGAAGAGTTTGGTTCGAAAGAAAAAAAATGGGAATATGGGCTATCAGAAATTTTTCAAATTAGTGAAAGTTTCATTTGTGGTAGCCATGGCAACCATGAAATTTGCTACACTTCATAAACCTCATGCTTGAACAAATCATGATGTGGAAGCCTCTCTCTTGATTAAAGTAGCACTTTTAGCCATGGTTTTAGCTTGCATTTGTACTCCTTTATCTTACCAACCTTTAATCTAGAAAAAGGAGAGCTAAAAAAAATCATGATTTTCATTCTCTAAATATGTGTAGTTTGTGAAAAACTTTGGGTAACATGGGAAGCTAGTTGGGGAAGTCTCATGTGCACAATGACACCAAAGAGCAATTGGATGAACTCTCTATCGACTCTTTTTTATTTCAATTCCCATTTGAAAAGATATCATATATGTGGTCTATGATAGAAATCATAGGTTGCCCACCTATTTTAGGAGATGTTTTGTGTAAACCATGGATCATACCACACTTAGCCTTATGCACCGAGGGATCATGTTGTCTGCTATGATTACAATGATGGGAAAACTGTACAAATTCATGACCAATAGACCTCCAACAGAGCTTACAAGGTTGGGTGGTTGTGCACTTAAATCTAAGCATCTAAAACATGATGACCAACCAAATTTGAGCTCATTTTAAAAATTGATGACAAAATTATTGGACCACCACCCATACACCATGAGAAAGTCCTTAGAACTAGGTTTGAAATATTGTAAGAATGACATAAAATGATGACGCAAGGTGTTGGAACTGAATGGTCAAAGATAAGTGGTCATAACATGAGCATAGTTGTTGACAAACTTTTGACCAGCAAAGGAAAGAATATCATTTGATCTTGAACCCTTAAGAATCAAGTAACCAAATTACATGATGTCATAGAGAACCAATAGACAAACAAAATGAGTCATTGAAATTGTGAAACTGATGAGAAATGAGCACCAAAAGAGTGCTCGAAGCAATGCACTATTATGTGCATAGAGCATAGAGTAGCACACTACGGTGTAGTGCGCTGCATTGCCTAGAAGGTTTGTATCATTAACCTTTTCAATCAAGACAACTTTGTCATTAGATACCTCATCGAGTTCCTTTGACAAGTTACTCACAAAGTCATTATGTGCTTTTATTTCTTCTCTAACCAAACTTAAAGCATCTTTGAGCGTTTGATATCTTTTCAACTGTTTTTCTAATTGTGCCTTGATATGCCTTACACCAACTTCATCATCAATATCATCAACATAATTAAAATGTTTAAAATCTAAATTTTTTGCCTTGGTAATTGCCATTAGACAAACTGATGCTTGCTCATTATTGGTGTTAGATTGGACACTAGAAAAACGAGGATGAATCATTCCACACTACTACAAAAGCTTTTATTCTCATTTTCCTTCTTCTCGCTTGAACACTCATTTTCTTCCACTTCTTCTTGCACTAATATTTATATTTTATTTTAATATCTCTGGGTTTTCTATAATTGAAGCTAACTATGTCACTTGATGTCTCATTTGTTTGAGTATAGGTTTTATTTTTATTTTTATTTTTTGAATCTTCCAAACTTGTTTCTTCTAAGAATAGTATTGCTTGATTTTCTTGATATCATAACTATTTCATTTTTAGAGTTTTCACTTGAAGAATTTTCATCACTTTCAAAAGTGTTGGAGACATTAAACAACACTTCCTTTTTTGCCTTCACCTAGACCCTTGAGTTATTATTCTCCTCTATCATTCAGTGTCATTTGATGCAAAAATGAGAGAACCAGAAAATGTGTCAAAGGTGCAATCTTCCAAATTTTTTGCTTCTTCTATTTTGGTTACTTCACCATTCCATTCTTTGGGAAGTCCTCTCAAGAATTCATCTACAATTTTAGATTGAAAGTAGGTTTCCCAAAGATTATGTATCTCATTTATAATCTCAGTGAATCTTGTGATAGAAGCAACCACTTCTTCACAATTCTCAACTTTAAAGGTTTCATAAAATTCTTCAAGGGTTCTTAGTTTTGTTTATTTATTAGATTCCTTCATAATCCACCTAAAGTCTATCTCATTTCTCCTTTATCGTGGTGCATACACTAATTCTATTGATTTCTTTGCCATTAATAGAGCAAAAAAGATGGTTGATTTCTTGATCATTAAGCATTTCTTTTTCTCTTTCATCCCAGTTTAATAATTTTCCATCTTGGTAGGTTCAACGTATCTGTGAAGCACAATCTTTCACACCTTTTTGCTTTAGGATTTCAAGTAATATTCATCTTGATCTTCTATTGCATATAGTCCTCTCCATCGAAATATGGAAGTTGGTGCATGGAGCAGTCTTCTCTAGAAAATTTCTTAGTTCCTATGGATCTTTATACAAATAACTTGAAAATACATTAGTATGCACATGAGCAATAACCCACTCTGACACCACTTATAAGACACTAAAGAGGGTTTTTAACTCACTTCTATTTTCTCAATAGAAGATTTTACAATGCTAGGCTTGCAAGCCTTGCCTAAGACAACCCCTTAGGTATTTGCAATTTGCTGGAGCACTTCAAGGCATTTCACCCAACTCTTTGCCTAGTACACAAACTAGGTCTTTCTCAATTAGTAGTCAAGTTCTTGCAGGATATTGACTTATTACAACTCCCCTAGAAACTTAACCTTATTCCAGTTATCTAATTCTCATATAGCTCTATCAAAGATCAATATTTGGTCAACTTCACACACGCCAACCTAAAGATGAAAATGCAATGGGAACTTAATGATTTGGTACCTCTAAAATTATTTAAAAAATATGTTTATCTCAATTAAAAATCTTAGCTTGAAACCAAGTAAAATGAGTAGTTAGCAGAACCTCAAAATCGATTTCAAGATATAACGATAACTATGCAATGAAGCACAAAAATATAATGCAGTAATCTAAGGGTGGTGCTTCTCCATGGCAATGGTGATAATGGTTAATAAATATCAATATATGAGGCTTAAAAGCTATCAGGAACTCTTCCCTAGGATGAGGGTGGCCCGACCGACACAATGGCTCGACAAAACTCACTCATCACGTCAAGTTCGCCCAATTTCTATTAAGCCTCTCCAACTTCAACAACAAGTGATATCAGCATAACTGTAGTCTCAAACGTAAAAGTTAGCAAACATACGAAAAGTGATCATTGCAATACACATGGCCTTGTCCAAAATACACATTTCACCATATACAGATACACAAAAATGACCAACCTCAAGAAAAAAACCAAGAAAAGGGAAAAGAGTCGTCAGGGGACTAGGCAATCACCATGCCTTTCCCTCTGTCAACCACCGAAGAACCTAAAATATTAGTAGAGTAGTGAGCCTAAAAATCAATGTGGCTCAGTGAGTAGTAAGATTAGAATATTATCCATAACCAACATTTCCAAAATAATGCATATATGCATGAACAATAAAATGATATAGTGTGAATATGTGGCATAGTATAAAAGCAGTTATCAATAGTGCAACAGTTGTAGAAAAACATCTCAAATACATGCTGCTCAAAATTGTATGAGGACTAGGGTTCAAATCATCAAATCCAACCCTAAGGTCATCGCTTGAGCGAGTCTTGAGTCGGGCGTACTGGCCACTCGAGTGGGTCGTAAGCTAGGCGTATTCCTCGAATACCCTAACCATGCACTCAGTCCCCGAGTATCGTACTCGAGTGGGTCAAAAGCTAGGCGCAATGATCATATGTCTTAACCCTGACGCTCGACCCTCGAGTCTAATCTCAATCACATCATATACCCTGACCTTGACACTCGACCCTCGAGTCTAATCCCAATCACATCGTATACCCTGACCCCGACGTTTGACCCTAGAGCTTATGGTCTCATTACCCGTGTACATTTATACACTTCAACTCAATCAGATATATCTCAATCTCATGAAATCATTTAAACCATGTCATTTCACATAAGTTTTTATGCAAGGAACACAAGTTACGAAAAACACATGAATCAAACTACTCACTTAGGGTCTCGCGCCCCTATGTCCTCTCGAAAACCGACCTAGTCTCGCAGTGTACACTCAAATCTGTATTATTTAAACTCAATTTTTAGTTCTTTTTAGAATGTGGCTTAGTCATTTGTTCTACTATCCCTAATCAATCTCGATGGACCTAAATTTGATTCGATCAAATTTGGTCAATCGGTCAAACTTGATCAGCTGGTCAAACTTGATTAGAATTGGTTAACATGATTAATTTTGGTCAACTTTGGTCAATTTAGGTTAAATTAGGTCAAAATTGGGCCAATTAGGCCAAAATTCTCAAATTCCAACACTTAGCACAAATTCAAGCTTTTTGCTCTCTTTGCGCAGTAAATTCTTCTATTTTTCTGTGCTCAATCTATATGTCAGATTTGCGCAAAACTTTTCAGATTTCATCTACACTTCCTAAACATTCACCAAAATTTTTTATTATGATTTTTGGACATCATTTGCTATGGTTTCTAAATGTGGTAACAGGGACTATGAAATCTCATTTCCTATGTGACAGGTAGTCAGTTGGTGCATCAATTGATCTCGTTACCCAATTTAGATTGGGATGAAATTTGGCACACATATTCTTGACATACTAGTGACCACTCCACCAATTTCAGCTCAAAATCCTTATTTTTGGTCAGTTAATTAGTCTCCTACTTTCTCTGCTATATAACATATTCTACAATGTTCAAGTTTCCTATGGGTTTTCAAGGGCCTAACTATGTCTATTACCCCAATGATTTGAAGCACTATCTCATATGTTTTGTAAAGCTTAGATCACAAAACATTTACACTTCAAGCATCATTCAAATCAATAACAAAACAGGGCAAAGCTCACTTCTCAAATAGACCCTACACCTAGCACATATTAATAGTTCAAAATAATTTCTAAGTATCAAAACCTTGCATGTAACTAAGCATCTTAGCATAGTTACAAAACTATGCATATAGAGGCTTAGGGGTTGGTGTATACTTGTAGCCTCAAATGTGAGGTTTAAAATGCGTAAAATCGCAATCCAAACGGATGTCCCTAGCCGCTTCAAAAGCTTCCTTAAAAATGCTTCCAAGAACTATCATATGCTTGAACTGTCATAACAATTGATCAAACAATCAACTTCAGTACTTTGTAAAATAGGTTTAAGACTTCAGTTTTTGATTTCCATCATTTGGAAGTTAAAGTACACTTAACAATGAATAAAACATGGGGTTTTACCTCAAGAATGAACCTTGAATGGGTTAGGAATCAGCTCCTTGAAGATTGCTTCAACACAGTCTCCCTGCAATTTTAGTTTGCAATAGTGTCCAACACCACCTATTCGTGGTTGTTTTAGTCTCAAATGGATGGTGGATTTGCCCAATGGCTTGTGCAATGTTGTAGAGGGGACTAAAAGCTTTCCAATGAGTCTAAGATCACAGATAATGGATATGGGAGGAGGGAGAAATGGATTGTTGAAGATGGGTTGCAAAAACAGAAATGGAAATCTGCTCATGAACTGAGTTTTGTTGCATGGTTGAATTGTCCTTGCATGGCAAAAAGGAGTCCCATGTGGCTCATGAGTTGCCATGCAAGGTATCCTCTTGTCCCCATCTATTGGCTCAATGAAGAGGTGGATTAGATTGGCAAAACCATGGCTCAAAACCATGGCTTTGTTGGTTTTCTAGAATTTCAGAGGAAATAATGAGGAAAATGAAGGAGAAGAAGTGGCTGGGCGCGTGGGCTGGCACACGTACTTGGTCCGAGCAGTTTGGGCCTGTGAGCCTGAGCTGCTTTTTGGCCCGCACGAGCCTCACTGTTCATGCCGCCGAAATTTCATTTTTTTCCTTTTTGTTTTTATTTCTCTTTCCTTCCCTATATATACATACATAGGTGTATACATACACACATACATACATACATACATACATATATATATATATATATATCAATTTATTTATTTATTCATTTATTTTTCTCCTTTATTATTTGATTCATCCACTTAGGTATTTCACCAATTTTCATCAAAATCTTTACTATTTCTCAATTTTTATTACTTCCTTTTTTCCAAAAATTAGCATTTTTTCCCAAAAAAATCGATAATCACCCCAAAAATTCAATAATCACCCAAACAAGCATAATTTCTCTCAAAAATTATATTTTCATCATAATTGATGTATTCTCTTCTTAAAATTGTATTCCTCGATTATTCAAATTTTCTTCAATAAATGCTTAAAATTTAGAGAAAATTGAAAAAATTCATGTATTTTCATTAAAATTTTAGAAAAATACATGAAAACGCATGCATCAAACCTATTAATTTGTGTATTAAAAATATGGGTCATCACAACCTCCTTTCCTTATAAGAAATTTTGTCCTCGAAATTTACAAATGTTGCAGAAAATACAAGTCAAAGAGCAACACTCATCAACTCAAGATAGTGTCGGATCATGAAGTCCTCACTCTCCATTTATCCTACTTAGCACCATGGAATTGTCAGCGCACTCGTACCATTGGTATCTCCTTGTTGCGCAACTTCTTCACAGCTCGTTTGATGATGGCCACAGACATCTCATCGTATGTGCAGTTCTCTCACAGCTCAATATGCCTCCAATCAATAATATGCGAGGGATCAAGGTGACATTTCCTCATCATTAAAACATGGAATACATTATGCACTCTCGATAGCTTTGGTGGCAATGCTAGCCGATAAGCCACGGGGCCAATCTTCTTAAGGATCTCAAAAGGCCTAATATATCCTGGTGCAAACTTCCCTGAAATCTTGAAGCGTGTTTGCCCTTTGCGAGGCAAAATGCGAAGGAGGGCATGGTCACCAACATCAAACTCAAAGAGGTTATCTACATAACTCTTCTGTTGGTCCTGAGCTGCCTTCATATTCTGTTGAATCCTCTGTATCTTCTCATTCTGCTCCTGTATGAAGGTGAGGCCCGAGACTGTTTTATCACCAATCTCGGCCTAACAGGCAGGGGATCTGCATGGTCAACCATATAACGCCTCAAATGTCGCCATCCCGATGCTCGACTGGTAGTTATTATTATAAGCAAACTCGGGCAAGGCTAAGTGATCCTCCCAGCTACCACCAAAGTCCAAAATACAAGATCGGATCATATCTTTTAGAAGATGAATCATTCGCTTAGACTAACCATCAGTCTACGGATGGAATGCTATGCTAAGGTTCACCTTCGTCCTTAACTTAGCCTATAATGCCTGTAAAAAACGGGATGTGAATCTAGTATCTCTATCTGATACTATGGATAAGGGAACCTCATGGAGCCTTATAATCTCTCTAATTAAAGTTGGCTCAATCATTCCACTAAATCCTTGCTATGCATAGGAAAAAAGTGGGCAGACTTCGTCAAACGATCCACAACTACCCAAATAGCATCATGCCTTCATTGTGTATGAGGTATTCCTATAACGAAGTCCATAGTGATGTGTTCCCACTTCTACTCTGGTATAGATAAGGTTTGTAAAGATCCACTGGGTCTCTGGTGCTTAGTGTTAGCAACCCCGCAAGTGTATGGGATCGCAATAGTAATAACCGATGAGACCGGATATCGTCCTCAGGGAATGTATAAAAATCAACTATCTAAAAGCCCAATTTACTATCAATTTAAACTTTATTAAAACAAAAAATTCGATTGATTAAGAATTAAAATTAAACTTCAGAAAACAGTTAAATATAAAATTGAAAAGTAAATTATTGAAAACTCTTTAGATTAAATTATCTAGGATAGTAAACATTCTTGTGATCACCTTCAATTCCTATTTCAATTAATCACATTCCTTTGTTCTGTAAGTTCTAGCACTAGTTATCAAAGCCTTCTCCTGAAGTACCTTAACACCTATTAGTCTAATCACTAATACCCTCTCCCAAGGCGTACAGTTAATAGTCTAATGCATTAAACACAATTATAACGTGCAACCTCCTAGGCAATCAACAACTTCCCAGTCAATTGATTGATCTAAGTCTATAATCTGATTTTCAGATTATTAATCCTCTCTCCCGAGTTAGATTAACATTCTATAATCATTCCTTTCATGGCCAATAAAAAGAAAGCATTAAGAATTCAAATTATAAAACAAAACCTCAGAAATAGATTAATCAAAATGAGAATATCAGGATTCTACAATCCAGATTTACATCCTAGACTTAAAATAAACCTAGCCTGACATGATTGAGAGTTCACACATCAAAGAATTAAGATCGTAAATAAACATACTCAAACCTTAGACCTTGATCTTCAATTCTTCTTTGTCTTCCCTCTTTTCTCCTTTGTCAGCCATTTTTCTCTAAAAACTTCGTTCTCAAAAACAAATCCTCCTAAAATCCTACTACAAAGACCTATTTATAGTTTTTTACTAAAGAAAACCCTAAAATAATAAAATATGTCGACCGACCGCGGTCCATAAGTGTTGACCATAGTCCACAGTACGATAAAAGAAAACTCGAATGTGTGAAATCTCGAGCGACTGCGGTCCATAGATGACCGACCGCGGTCCGTAAGTGCTCTTCAGTTAACACCACACTGGTGACCGCGGTCACTGGATTATCGACCGTGGTCCACAGTGAGGTGCTATTTTCTTCCTATTCCTTATTCCGTTTATCGCGGTCGGCGTTGCCGACCGTGATCATTAGTGACTTTTCCTCATTTTTGGCCATTTTCAACTCCTCGCGTGCTCTATTCCTATTCCAGTTCATTCTAAACCTACACAAACATTGAAAACCTTTCTCGGACATTATATTCATATAAAAATGTTAGAAATAACATTAAATCATGCTAATATGCAACTAATGATGCAACAATGCTCTAAATGCATATTTAACTAAATATAAGCAAATACACTAAATTTTCTATTACACTAATGCATATTATACATAAAATACCTATAGTATAATTAGTCTGCTATGCAACTAACACTCAGCCTTAACCTATTGGCACATATCACATCTCTAAATGAAGGTTGTTATGTCTCGTTTCATCCTGGGCCACCAATATGTGCGTTTAGAGTCTGGGTACATCTTATTGACACCCAATTGAACAACATATCTCATGCGGCATAGCTCATCGAGCACACTACATCTCAGACTAGCATCATCTAGTACCCACAACCCTTCTCTGAAACTCAGTGCACCTTGTGAATCAAGTGACCACTCCCCACGAGAAGTGTCATCTGCCCAAGCCCTGAATGTATCGTAGCCCATATCATGAGACTATCCCTCCACGATCTCCTGAACCTAGACTGGTTGGGCTGTAATCTGTGCACTGACCTTAGTCTTAGAACATGACTCATAAATACTCATAATTGTGGCAAAATCAATCATCATCCACTCATGAGACATGTGTCTAGCCATGCACGCAATCTCGACCCGTTTTTTACTTAAAGCATCAGCCACTAAATTAGCCTTCCTCGGGTAGTACTCAATAGTAAAATCATAATCCTTCAATAGCTCCATCCTTCACATCTGTCTTATGTTCAAATCCTTCTGTGAGAACAAATATCTAAGGCTGTTATGATTCGAATAGAGCATGAAATGCTCACAATAAAGATAATGTCGTCATATCTTAAACACGAATACTATCGCCATTAGCTCTAAGTCATGTACCAGGTAGTTCTTCTCATTATCCTTAAGTTGTCGAGAGGCAAAAGCAATGATCATGTCATCCTGCATCAATACATAGCCCAGGCCTATTTGTGATGCCGCAACCCACTTTGTAAAAGTGATGTCACGACCGACACATAATACCATATACGCTACTCCTATGTATATAATACTATGTTAGCCTCTTACACTCAATACTACTCAATATCTATCCAAAAATTTTGATAGTCTCCCCTAGAATTTTGACTTGATATTATCAATCCACAAGTCCATAACAGATAATGTTCACAGACTATCATCAATCATAACTCATAGTTCATAATTTACAAAGTTCCACACTCTTAACTAGTACAAATAGATCCAAATCCCTCTGATGATATTACATATATAGTGATAATTATAATTATACAAAAATACATCCCACAAAATAATTAAACCTATGCACACAATAGTAACTGAAGAGTCGACGACTCTTCTCATGCTAGCCTCTTCCCCTTCCTATTTGTTCCTGAAATATTACAGATAATAAGTAAGTGACAACATGCCCAGTGAATAATCTTTATTTATGACATTTAGATGCATTTAAATAATCATGCAAAAAGTCAAATTATGTAAAACATTTAAATTCATCATGCACATTTAAGCCATACATACATGCATTCAACATAGTGATCATGCTATTTTCAATGCATCATTTAATAAAACACATGCACATGCACATATTTCAGAAGTGGAGTCAGTCTCACTTCTTGTTTGACCTGAACAATAGTAAACTGTACCTCTAATTATCACCCACTCAAAAATCATTTTGAAGATTATCACATAGAGAAAGGTTGATACTTTTCATGGCTCAGTCCCACATGGATTATCACATAAGAAGTATTATTTTTCATGGCTCAGTCCATCGAAATGATATCACCTTTTAGATATGCTCTTACAAATCCAAAACACGCTGCTGTGTAAATAAAATTTCATGAATTTCAAAACAAATGCAAATTTGTCAATACAAATAGCATGCTTACATTCAAATCCATTTTATATCTATAATGCCATATAAATAACTAAGATAAAGAAATACTCACAGAATATCAACAAATAATCCCGTTGGCCACATGTCTCACTTCTTGGTATGATGGTATGATAATTAACCACTTCCAAATTTATTACAAAATTTAGTAATATATAATCTATTATTTTATATAATTTATATATTTTCATTTGCATTAGTTCTCATTTCATAAAAATCACGGTTTTGACATAATATTACCATTTATATAATGTCAAAATAATTACTACTCACCAAAATTACTATCCAACCAATTTTCAATATCCACTCCCAAAAATCTAGGTTCCAATGCACCGAAATCAACCTATCACATAAACAATTTATATCCACAAATCACAATTAATTTATTTTTATAAAGAATTTTTAACGTAATTATTTTTCATATTTAATCATATACGTGCATTAGACCTCACGTATGGCTGCGCCTAAGCTCAAATATTCTCAATAACCTTGAAAATTAATTTTCTGCTCATATACCATATTTTTACAGTAGAAAATAAAATAAATAAGCTTTCAAATCATATTTTTCTTTAATTTCCTAAATTCTCATAAATAATCTCATTGGTCAATCATTCACCAAAAATCCATTTGATATCCCAAATTCACAAATTTGGTGCCGATGGGTACGTATTTTCATTCTCTACATTCCTTTGGGTTTCAATCAAAGCTTTATTTGGGTTTAACATACTCAAAAGCCTATCCAAAGGTTATTAAACTTTGGGTATTTATTTTATAATCTACAAGGCAAACTAAGATAATCTAACCACATATCTAGGATCTACTCATCACTAGGAGTGTTTTGGTGTAACTTTTACTAAGTTCTACTTACTGTGGGAACATGCCCAAATTTTGGATACAACTATAAAACATTGTCCACAGTAAAAAATACACCCATAGGATTGTAGTAGAAGACTTACTTAACGTTTTTGTAACTAGAATTAGAGAAAACCGCTTACCTAAATGTCATATATGACAAAAAAACAGACATTCCCTTTTTTTTCTCCTTGTTTGGCTCAATCCCATTTTTTGCAAATCTTTCGTTCTGGACGTGCTAAACAAAAGAACAAATTGAGGGGTAAAAACAATGAGTAGCCATCCCACAATTAATATATACATATAAGATTATCGATTTACCCAATTTACCATCCTAAATCCTCCTAATCACCATGCCTACTAACTTTTTTTTACACCAACTGTGCCACACCAATTTAAATCACCACTTCATTCAAAACCTCAATGCAACAAAACTAACCCACTTGCATTATGTACATATATAATATATCTTAATTTTGATTTGGAACCCAACATAATACACCCACTTCATGTGTATATATATAATATATTTATTTTTTTCTACCTATCATTTATCCTACCCCTTAATAAATATAAATTTTATGAACACCATTTTATTATTATTTTATTTATTTATAATAATTATTTTTTTCAATAACTAATTTAATTTAAATCAATTTATACACACAACGTGTATTTTTAATACATGCATATAATTAATACGTGTATACACACATAATCCATACAAATACATGCATTTATACACATTTACATTTATTTGAATTAATTTACCTGTCAAATTTAGATATGGAGTGTTATAAATCTCCCCAACTTAAGGAATTTTGTTCTCAAAATTAAAATTAAATGAACATACCTCAAGTAGTGAAAAGATCTGAAAATTGCTCCCTCATCTTATCTTCACGCTCCCAGGTTTGCTCTTTATTATCACAGAATTGTCATTTGACTCTAACTAACGGAATCTCCTCGTTCTGCAGCTTCTATATTATTCTGACTATGATCTGAATAGGCTTTTCCTTATAGGTAGTGTCTTCCCCAACTTGTATCTGTGTTAAATTTAGAACATGTGTCGAATCTAGATAATATTTTCTTAACATATATAGATGAAACACATTATGCACACTGGCCAGCGGAGGAGGTAGAACAAGTCTGTATGCAACAGGACCAATCCTCTCCAGAATCTCAAATGGTCCTACAAAGCATGGAGCTAATTTATCTTTTACTCCAAATCTCATCTAACCTTTTTGAGGGGAAACCTTCAACAATACTTGGTCACCCACTGCAAACTCTAAAGGTCTGTGATGATGGTCAAAGTAACTCTTTTGACGATTTTGAGCTTTCTTCAAAGTTTTGTCTAATTTGCTTAATCTTTTTTGTGTGATCTGCAATAACCTCTGGCCCCAACAATGGTGATTCTCCAACTTCATACCAACAAGTTGGAGATCTGCACGGTCAACCACATAAAGCCTCATATGGTGCCATGCCAATACTAGCCTGATAGCTATTATTATAAGCAAACTCACACAAAGATAAATATTTACTCCAAGTCCCAACAAACTCCAGTATACATGATTTGAGTATATCCTCTAACATTTGAATCACCCTCTCAGTCTGGCCATCGGTCTAGGGGTGAAATGCTATACTGAGATGGAGATGGGTACCAAATCGAGAGTGCATAACCTGCCAAAATCTCGATGTAAACCGTGGATCTCTATCCGACACAATAGAAACAAGCACCCCATGTAATCTCACAAGCTCTCGAACATATAACCTGCTCAGTTGGTCTATTGAGTACTTGGTGTTCATCAAAAGAAAATGTGCAGACTTAGTCAACCGATCAACAATAACCGAAATGGCATCACATCTACCTCCCATTTCCACTCTAGAATGGGTAAGGGTTGCATTTGACCTCCAGGTCTTTGATGCTCAGCTTTTACTTGTTGGCACACACTACATTTCTACACATACTCAGCTATATCTTTCTTCATCCCATGCTAGCAAACTGTCCTCTTTATATTATGGTACATTTTTGTAGACCTTGGATGAATAGTATACTGAGATCTGTGTGCCTTTTCAAGCAATGCTGCCCTTAACTCCCTATCAACAGGTATCCATAACCTTCCTTGAT
Organism: Tinospora cordifolia; assembly: GCA_030144865.1. Classification (NCBI taxonomy): domain Eukaryota; kingdom Viridiplantae; phylum Streptophyta; class Magnoliopsida; order Ranunculales; family Menispermaceae; genus Tinospora; species Tinospora cordifolia. The sequence continues at coordinate 26,393 of JAJIYU010000887.1, forward strand.
AATGCAACACACCATCAGAACCTCTTTGCCAATCAACTCTATCTATATTGTTAGCCCAAGTCTCATACATCGTCAAATCAGGATCATGCTGTTGTAACTCTCTGATTTTCTGAATATGAGAGTTTGTCAACTGAATATGCATATGAGCACAAATATCAACATGTGGTTCTACAGAGAGAATACTCATTATAGTTACTCTCTCTAAAAGTCACCATTCTTGGTCCATTTGGAAAGCTACCACACTAGTTTCTTCTCGTTTCCTACTCAATGCATCTGCTACAACATTGGCTTTCCCAGGACGATACTCCAAAGTGAAGTCATAATCCTTCTGGAATTCTAGCCATCTCCGCTGCCTCATATTCAGCTCTTTCTAATCAAACAGATATTTCAAATTCTTATGATCAGAATACATTGTGAACCTTTCTCTATGCAGATAATGTTTTCACATTTTCAACACAAAACTACTGTTGCTAGCTCCAGATAATGTATAGAATAATTTTTCTCATGCACCTTTAGCTGTCTAGATGCATAAGCAATCACTCGACCCTCCTGCATCAACACACCACCCAAACCCGTCAGTTTTGCATCTGTACATATCACTAATTCATTTCCAAGCTGTGGAAGTACTAACACAGGAGTAGTAGTCAACTTCCTCTTTAATTCTTTGAAAACATCTTCACATGCTTAGGTCCACACAAATGGTACATTTTTTTGAGTCAGCTTTGTGAGTGGAGTGGCTAATTAAGAAAATCCCTCTACAAACTTTCTACAATAGCCAGCTAGACCTAAAAAACAATGAATCTCAGTCATTGTATATTGGTCTTGGCCAATTGATAATAGTCTCAACCTTAGTAGAATCAACTGAAATACCTCTACACTTACTACATGACCCAAGAACTTAACCTCATCCAGCCAAAACTCACATTTGTTAAATTTAGCATACAATCTATGTTCTCTCAAAGTCTTCAAAGTGATATGGAGATGTTGTTCATAATCTTCTCGAGTCTTGGAATATATGAGGATATCATCAATAAACACAATAATGAACTGATCAAGGTATGACTTAAATACCCTTTGCATTAAATCCAAAAACATAGCAGGAGCATTAGTTAGTCCAAAGGGCATCACAAGAAATTGATAATGACTACATCTGGTTCTGAAAGCAGTCTTTGGCACATTTTCTTCTTGAACCCTTAATTGATGATACCCAGACCTCAAATCAATCTTAGAAAAGAACTTAGCACCATTCAAGTGATCAAATAAATCATCAATGCAGGGCAAAGGATATTTATTCTTTATAGTCACCTTGTTCAGCTGATGATAATCAATGCACAACCGTAAGCTTCCATACTTCTTCTTTACAAACAATACAGGTGTGCCCCAAGGTGACATACTTGGGTTAATAAACCCTTTAGTCATCAGCTCATCTAGTTGCACTTTAAGTTCCTACAACTCTTTTGGTGCCATTCGGTATGGAAGAATAGAAATGGGCTTAGTATTAGACATCAATTCAATGATAAAGTCTATCTCCCCTTTAGGTGGTAACCCCGGCAAATCATCTGGAAACACGTCGAGATACTCACAAACTACAGGATATCAACTAACTGGATGCCTTTTGCGTTTATCACCATTGAACCAATACCAACCCACATTCTTACATCTTCATTAGTAGCCATACGACCTCGAGTAGGAAGTTGTGAAGATGTCATACCTTTATACACAAACGAGGGTTGACCCGGTATCTGAAAGACTACTCCTTTAGAAAAGTAGTCAACACATGCATGATAGGCCGCGAACCAATTCATGCCTAGAATAACATCAAATTCTAGAAATTCTAAAACTCTAAAACACAGAATCATTTGATGATTGTCATATTTTACCATACAATTTTCACACACCATATTTGGATATATTCTTTCCCTAGCTGTTGTACTCAAAATCAAAGGTGTGCTAGTCCTAATAGGTGATAAATGCAGTCTATCTACCATATGACCAACAATAAAGGATAAAATCGATCTAGCATCTATCAAAACATGCATAGGAGTGTCACAGATATCGATAATACCTTTAATGAGCTGTTTGTTGGAGTCAGGATCAGGCTCTGTTACTGCTCTAGCTTGCTGACATATCCCAAAGACAATCCCACCTCCTTAAATAGTAGAAGATCTATGGGGTGCAGATTGTGGACACTGAAAAGCTCTATGTCCTAGCACCCCACACCTAAAGTGAACAAATGATGGTCTACCTGATCCAAAACAAAAGATGCAACTTGAAACCCTGTACCTCCTGCTGCCATATAAGGTCTGTTCCTAGTATATTGTTGTGGTCTCCTTGGCTGTGGTACACCTCTCCTTACCATATGTGATGCTTGTGGTGGTGTCGGCCCTATCGCAACTAGAGTCACAGATGCCTCCATTCTACTACCATGACCACTATTTTGGGCTTCTTGTTGGGCATTGGCCTTCTCTTCTGATAATATAGCCTCTTGCCATAGCTGGACTCATCTGTCCTATTGGTGCACTCTGTGTGGTAGGTGATTTTACTATCATCCTCGTAGCAGCAACTCTCTTCATCTTGGCATTAGCTTGGGCAGTCTCAAAATGCCCAGCCTGTCTGGTTGCTTGCTTGTAAGTATGTACCCCTACTAACCCCTCACGTATGCAATCACAATGCCCATCTCCAATCTGTTGCATTTAGAGCTCGTCTGTAGCTACCGTCTTGGGAGCAAATAAAGCTAATCGATTGAATTCTTGCCCATACTCCCTTACTCTTATACTTCCTTGAGTGAGATGCATAAACTCATTTCTTTTCTTGTCCTTCTCACACCTAGGATAGAATTCTTCATAAAATAACTCTTTGAACTTAGTCCATGACTTATCCTCCACACCTCTAGTGGCCATCCACCTCCACCAGTCATCTGCTTTTTCTACCAAGTTGAATCTAGCTAGTTTCACCTTTTTTGCATCTGAAGCTTGCATATCCTCAAAGATAGTTTCCATCCTATTCATCCACCTTTCTGCAGTTTTAAGATCAAGCCCTCCTGGAAACTCAATAGGACCCCTATGCTTGAAGGCCTTCATTACCTTCTCATTCCTATCTTTCTCACCATTAGGATCCACCAGTGCTGCCACCTCAACCTAGACTGGAATAGGATCAGCAATTGGTTCTGTTCTACCTCTCACAGAAACACTTGTACTATTTTGTTCCCATTTCGCTAACACATTCTGTGGAACTGGTCTGTTGCCCTGCATCTATGCCAATAGAGTAGCTAGTAGTGCCTGTTGCTATTGCTTAGCTTCTAGTGTTTGGTTCAACTTTTCATTACGATCCATGGCTGATATTACTTGTTTTTCCCTTCAATACTAAAATTTACAAGCAAATAAAACTTCATCAAAATCAAATCCCTGGTACTTATTAGCCTAAATTAGATATCAATATAAATACCCATATAAGCAAATATAACATCATATAAGACTTTTATCTTTTTAAAGCTTTTAAAATCCTAGGCTTTGATACCAACATTGTTGCAACCCACTTTATAAAAGTAACGTCACAATCGACACTAATACCATATACACTACACCTACGTATATAATATTATGTCAACCTCTTACACTCAATACTACTCAATATCCATACAAAAATTTTGACAAAGTCTCCCCTAAAATTTTGACTTATCCCAAAAGAATATTAACACTTGATAAACCATATTGTCAATCCACAAATCCATAACAAATAATGTTCACAGACTATTATCAATCATAAGTCATAGTTCATAATTTACAAAGTTTCACACTTTTAACTAGTAGAAATAGATCTAAATCCCTTTGGTGATATTACATATACAGTGATAATTATAATTATACAAAAATACAGCCCACAAAATAATTAAACCCACATACACAATAGTAACTGAAGAGTCGACTACTCTTCTTGCACTGACCTCTTCCCTTTCCTATTTGTTCCTGAAATGTTATAGATAATAAGTGAGCAACGACATGCCAAGTGAATAATCTTTATCTATGGCATTTAGATGCATTTAAATATTTATGCAGAAAATTAAATTATGTAAAACATTTAAATTCATCGGGCACATTTAAGCCATACATACATGCATTTAGTATAGTAATCGTGCTAGTTTCAATGCATCATTTAATAAAATTCATGCACATCCACATCTTTCAGAAGTAGAGTCAGTCTCACTTCTTGTCTGCCTTGGACAATAGTAAATTATACCTCTAACTATCACCCACTCTATAATCATTTCGAGGATTATTACATAGAGAAAGACTGATACTTCTCATGGCTAGTCCCACATGGATTATCACATCAGAAGTATTATTTTCTATGGCTCAGTCTATCAAAACGATATCACATTTTAGATATGCTCTTGAAAATTCAAAACACGCTGTTGTGTAAATAAAATTTCATGAATTTCAAAACAAATGCAAATATGTCAATAAAAATAGCATGCTTACATTCAAATCCATTTTATATCTACAATGTCATATAAATAACCAAGATAAAGAAATATTCACAGAATATCAACAACTAATCCCATTGGCCACGTATCTCACTTTCTGGTATGATAATCAACCACTTCCAAATTTGCTGTAAAATTCAGTAATATATATAATACATTATTTCATATAATTTATATATTTTCATTTGCTTTAGTTCTCATTTCATAAAAATCAAGGTTTTGACAAAATATCACCATTCATATAATGCCAAAATAAATACTACTCACCAAAATTACTATCCAACCAATTTTTAATATCCGCTCCTAAAAATCTAGGTTCCAATGCACCGAAATCAATCTATCACATAAACAATTTATATCCACAAATCACAATTAATTTATTTTTATAAAGAATTTCTAACGTATTTAATTTTCATATTTAATCACATATGTGCATTAGACCTCACGTATGGCTGCGCCTTAGCTCAAATATTCTTAATAAACTTTAAAATTAATTTTCTGCTCATATACCATATTTTTACATCAAAAAATAAAATGAATAAGCTTTCAAATTATATTTTTCTTTAATTTTCTAAATTCTTATAAATAATCTCACTGGTCAATCATTCACCAAAAATCCATTTGATATCCCAAATTCACAAATTTGGTGTTGATGGGTACGTATTTTTATTCTCTACATTCTTATAGGTTTCAATCAAAGCTTTATTTGAGTTTCACATACACAAAACCCTATCCAAAGGTTATAAAACTTTGGATATTTATTTTAAAATCTATAGGGCAAACTAACACAATCTAACCACATATCTAGGATCTACTCACCACCAAGAGTGTTTTGTTATAACTTTTACTAAATTTAACTCATTGTGAAAAAATGCCCAATTTTTGGGTACAGCTACAAAACACCATCCACAGTAAAAATTACACCCCTAGGATTGTAGTACAATGCTTACTTAGCGTTTTTGTAGCTAAAATTAGAGAAAATCGCTTACCTATACATTGAATCTGACGAAAAAACAGACGTTCCCTTTGTTTTTCTTTCTTTCCTCCCTGTGCGGCTCAATCCCATTTTCTGCAAATCTTTCATTCTGGACATGCTAAACAAAAAAAAAAAAAAAAAAAAAACAAACAAAAAAGCAAAAAAATACAAATTGAGGGAGAAAAACAATGAGTAGTCATCCCATGAGTAGCCATCCCACAATTAATATTTACATATAAGATTATTAATTTACACAATTTACACTCCTAACACCTCCTAATCACTATACCTACTAATTTTCTTTTTACACCAACCGACCCACACCAATTTAAATCACCACTTCATTCAATTGCTCAATGCAACAAAACTAACCCACTTGCATTACATACATATATAATGTATTTTAATTTTGATTTGCAACCCAACATAATACACCCACTTCATATGTATATATACAATGTATTTATTTATTTTTTCTACCTATCATTTATCCTACCCCTTAGTAAATAGAAATTTTATGAACACCACTTCATTATTATTTTATTTATTTATAATAATTATTTTTCTCAATAACTAATTTAATTTAAATCAATTTATACATGCAATGTGCATTTTTAATACATGTGTATAATTAATACGTATGTACACGAGTAATCCATAAAAATACATGCATTTATACACAATTATATTCATTTAAATTAATTTACATGTCAAATTTAGATATGAAGTGTTATATGTGATGCATCAGTGTATATAGTCAACTTTCCGCCGGGCTCTGGCAATACTAGTACTAGAGCCAATGTGAATCTCCACTTAAGCTCAAGAAAGATGTTTTTGCACTCATTAGTCTACACAAATGGAACATCATTCTTGGTTAGCTTTGTCATCAGAGCTGCAATCCTCTAGAGGTTTTGGACGAAACGATGATAATAGCTTGCTAAACCCAAGAAGCTACAAATTTCAGTCACTATGGCAAGTTTCGGCCAGCTGATAATTGCCTCGATCTTAGTGGGTCGACAGAAATACCCTCAGCTCTAACCACGTGACCCAAAAATTAGACCTCTAATAACTAAAACTCGCACTTGCTAAACTTAGCATATAGCCTATGCTCCCTCAAGGTCTGTAATGGCATCCTCAAGTACTTGGTATGCTTCTCACGAGACCTCAAATAGATCAAGATATCATCGATAAAAATAATCTCAAAAGCATTTAGGTATGGCCGAAACACCCTCTGCATGAGGTCCATAAACATAGCCGGCGCATTGGTCACACCGATTGACATGACTAAGAACTCATAGTGCCCATATCTATTGCAAAACGTAGTCTTCGACACATCTTTTTCCCCAACTCTCAGCCGATGGTATCCAAATCTTAGATCAATCTTCGAAAACACCTTGGCACATCTAAGCTGATCAAATAAGTCATCAATACATGGAAGGGGCCACTTATTCTTGTTCATCACCTTGTTCAACTATCGGTAGTTAATGCATAAACAGAGCCTCCCATCTTTTTTCTTCACAAACAATATTAGAACACCCCAAGGTGACACATTAGGAGAGCTGAAACCCTTACTCAACAACTCTTCCAACTAGACCTTCAACTCTTGCAACTTCTTAAGTGCCATGCGATAAGGAGGAATTGATATAGGTCATGTCCCTAGAATGACCTCGATGATAAAGTCATCCTCCCGCTTAGGGGGGAAGCCGGGTAGATCTTTAGGGAACACGTCAGGAAAATCTCTGACGACAAGAATCTCATTAATGCTTGACCATGAAGGTAACTCATCTATGGTTGTTAAACTAGGTAGATTATCAATCTCGTGCTGCATCACCAATCTGCCATGAGTACGCTGCCTATAGTAGTAGCAATCCACATGTGCATGGTACGTAGCCAACCAATCCATATAGATTATGGCATCAAACTTAAGAAACTCCAACACCCAAAGGTCTACCACATTCTCAAAGTCCCCCATCCTAAGTACGCACCTCTCACATATCATGTTGGGGTAGATGTGCTCCCCAACTGCTGTGCTCAACATCAATCAAGTGGGAACCCAAACTGGTCTAAGCTCCAATCTATCTATGAAACATCCAAAAATGAAGGACAAAGTAGAACCGGCATCAATCAACACATATACAAATGAATCGCAAAGTGAGACAATACATTCTATCAAGGTCCTCGTCGAATTAGGGTGGTCTTTGTCCTCCTTGATAACTCTGGCTCTATCCAAGACCTTGACCACGATTTCTGCCTCAGACCCCAAAAAATGTGCTCTGCTACTCTACCAGTGGCTATGCCTGCACAGGAGTGGCTGCAAGTGCAACCACCTTTGTGGCGATCTGGCCAAGACTGTTGTTCAATTGCCCATCATAAAACTTCCTCTTCTTCGACCTCTAATGACAACCACGACCTCTATAACCTTCAAGCCCATCTTTGTATGATGGTTGAGTCTGCAATACGGCCCGCTGCTGCGGCTACGGCTGAGGAGTATTGCCAGATACTACAAAAATCTCAAGGCCCTCATCTAATCCATCCATCTCATACCGTAGGGCCTCCCTCTAGATCTCCTCTAAGGTTTGAGCCTTGGATGTGGAAGTTGCCTGCTTGATAGCGACCTTTAGCCCTCGTTGATAGAATTCAGCCCTCTCTCTCTTATCAGCTATCAACCCAGGTGTGTAGGCCTCCAATTGTAAGAACTGATGTGTATACTCTTTCACTGTCATGGTTCATTGACGCAGACTTAGAAACTCAACCTTCTTACATTCTTGCTCAGTCTCAAGAATGTAAGCCTCAAGAAAATGCTCTCTAAACTTGGCCCAAGAGGTGATCGAACCCTCTATGCTCCTCGTGGATCGCCACCATTTCGCAGCCTCACTCTTTAACATATGGGCTGAAAATAAACCCTGATCTGCCTTAGATAATCGTAGAGTCTTGGCATTTTTTATCCATGTTAAGTACCCAATCATTTACTACATCTAAGCTAATGCCACCTCTAAACTTCCCAGAGCGCAAGTCCATGAAACTCCTGAGGAGCCGTGCATGGGCTCTCTCATTTTTCTCTCTATTTGGGGTGGGAGCGGTAGGAACTATTGCTGATTCAATTGGTGGCTCAACAACTGGTGGTACAGGTGGAGCAGGTTGCACTACTAGCTCAACCTTCTGTCTGTCAACCTCCAACCTATCAATTTTCTCTCTTAGTGAAGCCGTTTGGGCCAGAGTAGACTCGTTAGATACCCTAATCATAGCCTCGAGCCTTTGTATGGGGTCTAGCTCGGGCTGAACCAGAGGAGGTGGTGGTGGTGGTGGTGTCAGCTCCCTAGGCTCAAGCGGTGGTCTACCTTGTTTGGGTGGTGATCTACCCCGCCTAGGTAGCATATCTATTTGTAGTTTGAATCGACCATTGGTTATTCATGCATTCCAAACACACTCGACTCTAAAAGTTTAGTAGTATTGTACATTTTGTTCAAAAATACATTTTATCATTAATAGTTTTTCTCTTTTGTTTGATGTTTCATTTATTTTTGCAATTATTCTAATATCACCTAGGTCCTTTATTTATTAGAGTTTTTTGATTCCTTTAAACCTAGGCTCTGACACCAACATTGTCAGGATGCCTTCCCTAGGCCAAGGGGCAACCCAACTGACATAGTGGCTTGACGGAACTCACTCACTATGTCAAGTTCGCCCAACCACCATTAAACCTCTCCAACTTCAACAAGTGATATCAAAATAATTGAAGTCTCAAATGCAAAAGTAGGCAAACATTTCACCATATACACAATGCCTTGTCCAAAATACACATTTCACCATATACAGATACATAGAAATGACTAACCTCAAGAAAAAGACCAAGAAAAGAGAAAAGGAGTCGTTAGAAGACTAGGCAATCACTATGTCTTTCCCTTTTTTAGCACTGAAGAACCTAAAATATTAGTAAAGTAGTGAGCCTAAAAATCAACGTCGCTCAGTAAGTAATAATATTAGAATGTTACCCATAAACAACATTTCCAAAATAGTGCATGTATGCATGAACAATAAAATGATGCGGTGTGAATGCGTGGCATAGTATAAAAGCAGTTATAAACAATGTAAAAGTTATAAAAAACATCTCAAATACAATGCTGCTCAAAATTGTATTAGGACTAGCGTTCAAATCATCAAATCCAACCCTAAGGTCATCGCTTGAGCAAGTCTTGAGTAAGGCATACCGGCCACTTGAGCGAGTCATAAGTTAGGCATATTCCTCGAATACCCTAATCCCATGCTCGTTCCCGAATGTCGTACTTGAGAGTGTTTGAGGCTAGGCACACTGATCATATGCCCAAACCCTAACGCTCGACTTTGAGTCTAATCCCAATCACATCGTATACCTCGACGCTCAACCCTTGAGCCTATGGTCTCATTACCCATGTACATCTATACATTTAAAATTAAGCAGATGTCTCTCAATCTCATGAAACCATTTAAACCATGCATTTCACACAAGTTTTTATGCAAAGATCACAAGTTACAAAAAACACCTGAATCAAACTACTCAAGTCCGGTCCCGTGCACTGATGTCCTGTCGACAATCGGCCCAGTCCCACTGTGTACACACGAATATGCATTGTTTAAACTCAATTTTCAACCCAAATTCTTTGTCTTAATCAACCCAAATTCAATTCGGTCAAATTTGGCTAATCAGTCAAAGTTGGTCAACTAGACAAACCAAGTCAAAATTAGTTAACATGATCAATTTTGGTCAACATTAGTCAATTTGGGTCAAATTGGGTCAAATTAGGTCAAAATTGGGCCAATTAGGCCAAAATCTCCAAATTCTAACACTTAGCCCAAATTCAAGCTTTTTTTTCTCTTTGTGCAATGAATTTGTCTATTTTTCTATGCTCAATCTGTATGTCGGATTTGCGCAAAACTTTCTAAATTTCATCTACACTTCCTGAACATTCACCATAATCTTTGATTCTAATTTTTGGACATCATTTGTTATGGTTTCTAATTGTTGTAACAGAGACTATGAAATCTCGTATGTGATAGGTAGTCAATTAATGCATCAATTGACCCCCTTACCCAATTCAGATTGGGACAAAATTTGGCACACATATTCTTGACATATCCAGTGACCACTCCACCAAAATTTAGCTCAAAATCTTCATTTTGGTTAGTCAATTAATCTCATACTTTCTCTACTATGTAACAGATTCTACGATGTTCAAGTTTCCTATGGGTTTTCAAGTGCCTAACTATGTCTATTACCCCATTGATTTGAGGCACTATCTCATATGTTTTATAAAGCTTAGATCACAAAACATTTACACTTCAAGCATCATTCAAATCAGTTATCAAACAGGGCAAAGATAACTTCTCAAATACACCCTACACCTATCACATATTAATAGTTCAAAATATTTTCTAAGTATCAAAACCTCACATGTAACTAGGTATCTTGGCATGGTCACAAAACTATGCATACAAAGGCTTAGGGGTGGGGTTTATACCTCCTTGTAGCCTCAGATGTGAGCTTTAATCGCAGTCCAAATAGATGTCCCTAGCCACTTCAAAAGGTATCTTAAAACGCTTCCAAAAACTATCCTCTACTTGAACTGTCATAATAGTTGATCAAACAATCAACTTCAATACTTTATAAAATAGGTTTAAGACTTCAATTTTTTATTTCCATCATTTGGAAGTTAAAGTACACTTAACAAAGAATAAAACATGGGGTTTTACCTCAAGAATGAACCTTGAATGGGTTAGAAATCAGCTCCTTGAAGATTGTTTCAACACAGTCTCCCTGCAGTTCTAGTCTGCAATAGTGTCCAATAACACCTTTTCGTAGTCGTTTTAGTCTCAAATGAATGTTGGATTCTCCCAATGGCTTGTGTTATGTTGTAGAGGGGACTGAGAGCTTTTCAAAGAGTCCAAGATCACAAAAAATAGATATGGTAGGAGGGAGAAATAGATTGTTGAAGATGGGTTGCAAAAACAGAAATGAAAATCTGCTCATGAACTGACTTTTGTTGCATGGATGAGTTGTCCTTGCATGGCAAAAAGGAGTGTCATGTGGCTCATAAGTTGTCATGCAAGGTGCCTTGTTGTCCTCATCTATTGGTTTAGTGAATAGGTGGATTAAATTGGCAAAACCATTGCTCAAAATCATTGATTTTTGGTTTTCTTACTATTTTTTCTTAAATTTTCAGAGGAAATAACGAAGAAAATAAAGGAGGAGAAGTGGCTGGGAGCGTGGGCTGCCCAGGCGAGTGGGCTGGCCCACGCGCCTGGTCCGGTTTCGCATGGGCAAAAGCTTGTGCACCAAATTGCCTGGCCCGGGCCACAGGCCTACACTGTCGGCCCGTGCGATCGAAATTTCATTTTTTATTTCTCTTATATATATAAATACACACACACACACACACACACACACACACACACACACACACATATATATATATGTATGTATGTATTAAATTTATTTATTTATTCATTTATTTTTTTCCTTCATTATTTAATTCATCCACTTAAGTATTTCATTAATTTTCTCCAAAATCTTTACTATTTCTCAATACATTTTTTTTTTCCAACTAGCATTTTTCCCAAAAAATTCAATAATCACCCCAAAAATTTAATAATCACCTAGAAAAATTATATTTTCTTTCCAAAATTATATTTCCAGCATAATTGATACATTCTCTTCTCAAAATTGTATTCCTCAATTATTCAAATTTTCTTCAATAAATGATTAAAATTTAGAGAAAATTAAAAAAAAATTCATGTATTTTAATTAAAATTTTAAAAAAATACATGAAAACGTATGTATCGAACCCTTTAATTTGTATATCAAAAATATAAGTCGTCACAAAAGCCTTCAACATAAAGTCTAGGTGACCTAGAATGATCTTTTAAGGAATGTAGAAGTATGAGCTCAAAAAAAATGATTTATAAAATCTTTACCAAAAACTTGTACAAGATATTTGGAAATATTAATTTAAAAATTCTTTCACAAATAATGAAAATACTTTAGAAATGATTTTTAAATGGATATGTAATAAAAGTTACAAGAATCAAAACTAAAGAACAAAATATCTGACAACCAATCCTTAAACAAGGATTTAAATATCCACAATTAGCTGATGAGATTTGGAGCACTTGTAAGATCCTTCTTGACCTCTTTAAATCTTCACCTAGCTTTTGATCCTCTTAATCTCCTTTAAATGAAAAATCTGTTTTGAAAGCTTGTGTGAGCATAAAAATTTGGTATAAGGTTTTGTTTTCTGTCTCTTCTTGTTTTCTCATTTTTTGCTGTTGAAAAAATAAGAACAAGAACCCATTTTTATTTCTTAGACGAGTTATTGAAAGAATGGATGGTTGGGTTAAACCAAATTTAAACTCATGAATGACTTAGATTTAAAATCTGAACTTTTTTTGGGTGTGACGAAAGAAGCACACTGCTTTTGTAAAATTTTGAGATTATATTCTTAAACATTTAAAGAAGACAATATTTAAATCCAATGGACGCAGAACATTCAAAACCATTCAAAACACATTAGACAAGTCATGCATCGACATAAATATAATTTATTGAAATTTGTGCCCTTTTAATAAAATAATTAAAATATGATTTACATTAATGATGATCATTACATGCGATCTAATTTGGCTTGTGCATATATTGACTGTATACCTTACAAAATATAAATATGACTTGAACATTTGACTTAATCTTCAGTCATGACTTGATCTTCACTTTGAACTTGGCCTTCAATCTTGAATATTCATCTTCAAGTCATGGCTCGTGTTGGTCCAATGCTAAATTCTTATATTGAGCTAATTGATTATTGCAATAGCGACCTTCTCAACTGACATGCTTATCACTCGTATTAGTGATCTATAACAAGTTTGGAACCGTCAAAGTAGGATAGTTCTTATGTGGCACGAGTCTTCAATTCATGGCTCGTGTTGGTCCAATGCTAAATTCCTATATTGAGCTAATTGATTATTGCAATAGCGACCTTCTCAACTGACATGCTTATCACTCGTATTAGTGATCTATAACAAGTTTGGAACCGTCAAAGTAGGATAGTTCTCATGTGGCACGAGTCTCATGTGGCACCAACACCTATTTAACCATGTCCCATTAGTCTATTATATCCTTTGATTAACTATTTAAAATCATAAAATATCCACACTTGAGGAGCATGCATTTTTCCTTTCTTTCCTTGATACATAGAAGCTAACTCTTTGTCGTGACCCTTCTTAGGTGATGTCACGATCGACACAGAATTCTCAAACATGTCGGAACACTAGCATATTAGAAAACCCTGTAAGCCTTCCCAACCAAATTACCAATTTCCCTCAAAAATTTTGAAAGTCTCCTCTAAAAATATAATATGTCACCAAATTCAATTCACTTGATAGATCACAATCAATATAAAAAACCACATATTTCCTCGTTCAGATAACCATACATCCACAAATTCAATTCACTTCAAAAGAACCTAATAATAATTTTACATCATCTTCCCTTTTCCCTTTCTGTCAGAACCTGGAGAAAATAATAAAAAATAAAATGAGAAAACAACAAGCTCAGAGAATAATCTGACTTATGGTAATATACAACCATCATATGTATAAAAACATGCAAGGCAAAAACAAATTTAAATTACTGGTAAATGAAATAAAAATAACATACATGCATCATGTAATGTGTGAACATGTATTCAATTTCAAGAACATGTAATCTTTGCAAAAACATAAGCCATCTCCCTCTTTTCAGATAACAGAGCGAATCTATTCCTCACCGTGTAAATAAGGAGTGCACCGGACCTCTAGTTATTTAATTATCTATTCATTTCTATCTCATTCATCTTATGCTAGGAATACACCAACCAAAATTATCACAACGGTCAATCTTATGAGTATGTTCGCTGAGGTTATGTCTTATAAAAATGTAGTTATATCAATAACCTACTTAGGTATGTAATTGACATGCTGCTATGCATCAAAATCATTTCATGGAATTCAAATAAGTATAAAATGTGATATATATCATCTTATTTAATTAAAAATCAACAGTTTTAATTTAATGTCAATGTCAGATATAATATCACAAGTAAAGATTACTTACCAATATTTTATGCCCAACTAATACCTAATATTTAATAACATTTTCTCTCCATAGCATCAATATAATTATGTCACCAAAAATCATTCCATATACATCAAATCAAATTTGATTCATTTAAATTTATTTTATAAATTCTTTTTTACCTATTTACAGCTCATATTTGACCCAATATATACATTTGCTTTCATGTATTGGTACACAAGAACTTGAATATGCTCAATAATCTTTAAAATTAATTTTTTACTCATATAATATATTTTTATAGCAGAAAATATTAAAAATAAGCTTTCCCAATTATATTTATATTTTTATTAATTTTTAAAAATTTGGATAAATAGCCTAATTGGTCAAATATTTATCAAAAATTTAATTGATATCCAAAATTTACCCATTTGGTGTCAATGGGTACGTATTTTCATTTTTTACATTTTTATGGGTTTTAATCAAAGTTTTATCGAAGTTTAACATATTCAAAAGCTTATCCAAAGGTTATCCAATTTTGAGTATTTATTTTAAAATGTACAGAACAAATAAATGAAATCTAACTACATATATTTGAGATCTATATATTCTCAGGAGTGTTTTGGTATAATTTTTACTGAGTTTCACTTACGGTAAGAGAATACCTTATTTTTGGGTATTACGATAAAACACACCTTACAATAAAAATTATACTCATAGGATCGTAGTACGCGACTTATTTAGCATTTTTGTAACAAGAATTGAAAAAAATAACTTACCTGCGTGTTAAATCGTAAAAAAAAAACGTTGGATTTCCTGTTGCTTTCGTTCTCCCTTTCTTGCGTGTCTCTAGACGTGCTCTAGAAGCGAAAAAATACTAAACACAAGAAATGAAAGAGTGGGGCTACTTGCCATAAAATGGAATCGTAACACTGCATGTGATAACAAATGCTAACTGCCACCTGCTATATATCATTGCCTAAATTACTCAAATACCTTCTCCTAACCATTTACACATGTATAATTACACAAGATAATGTATATCTTGTTGTTTGCTGGTTGCATATAAGTGTAAATTCATCCCATACCCATATTTATGTAATACCAACAATTTATATATTTTTAATACCTCCATTACATATTTGTTTTATTTTCATTTTATCCAGCTCACTACCTCCAGTTATATAATAAGATAAACATATATATATATATATATATATATG